>JACXGM010000893.1:0-15401 GCA_016801145.1 Umbra pygmaea
TGTGTGTGTGTGTGTGTGTGTGTGTGTGTGTGTGTGTGTGTGTGTGTGTGTGTGTGTGTGTGTGTGTGTGTGTGTGTGTGTACGTGTGTGTACTGTATCAGTGTGTGAGTGTGCGTGCGTGCATGCGTATAACTGTGTATTTATGTATGTGTGTGGATATACAGTTGTGCTTATAAGTTTACATACACCAGAAATGGTGAGATTTCTGCATTGATTTTGACAATATGACTGTTCATGCAAAATATATAACGGTTATGTCAGGATAGTGCTCATATGAAGCCATGAAATATCACACAGTTGTTTGTCTCATTTGTAAACCATACTGATAAGAGAAATCACCCAAATGACCCTGATCAAAAGTTTACATACCCTTGAATGTTTGGCCTTGTTATAGACACACAAGGTTACACACACAGGTTAATATGGCAATTAAAGGTTAATTTCCCACACTTGTGGCATTTGAAATTATAATTAGTGTCTGTGTATAAATAGTGAATGAGTTTGTTAGCTCTTAAATACATGCACTAAACAGGCTAGATACTGAGCCATGGGGAGCAGAAAAAAACTGGTAGAAGACCCTGGGTAATAAGGTCCTGGAAATGCATAAAGTTGGAAATGGATATAAAACGATATCCAAAGCCTTGCAAATGCCAGTCAGTACTGTTCAGTCTGTTATTAAGAAATGGAAGATTTCGGGATCTCTTCATACCAAGCCAAGGTCAGGTAGACCAAGAAAGATTTCAGCCAAAACTGCCAGAAGAATTGTTCGGGATACAAAGAAAAAGTTGCCAGAAGGAAGCATTTACTGTGCCAGTGCCACAGAATGGCTGGTTAAAATATGCCCGACAGCACATTGACATGCCTCACAGTTTCTGGCACACTGTAATTTGGAGTGATGAGACCAAAATAGAGCTTTATGGTCACAACCATAAGCGCTATGTTTGGAAAGGGGTCAACAAGGCCTATAGTGAAAAAAATACTATCCCCACTGTGAAGCATGGTAGTGGCTCACTGATGTTTTGGGGGGGTGAGCTCTAAAGACATGGGAAACCTTGTGAATACTGATGGCAAGATGAATGCAGCATGTTATCAGACAATACTGGCAGACAATTTGCATTCTTCTGCATGAAAGCTGTGCATTGGACATTCTTTGACATTCCAGCACAACAATTACCCTAAGCACAAGGCTAAGTTGACCCTCCAGTGGTTACAGCAGAAAAAGGTGAAGGTTCTAGAGTGGCCATCACAGTCTCCTGACCTTAAAATCTTCAATCTGCTCTGGGGAGATCTCAAACATCCAGTAATGCAAGGCATTTTGCCAAGATGAATGGGCAGCTATACCACCTTTAAGATTTCGGAGCGTCATAGACAACTATCACAAAGGACTGCACGCTGTCATTGCTGCTAAAAGGTGCAAAACACCATATTGAGAACTGAGGGTATGCAGATTTTGAACAGGGGTCATTTCATTATTTTCTTTGTTGCCATGTTTTGTTTAATGATTGTGCCATACTGTTATGACCTACAGTTGAATATGCATCCCATGAGAGAACATTTTTTTTTGCCTGCTCACTCATGTTTTCTTTAAAAATGATACATCTATTACCAATTCTCCAGGGGTATGCAAACTTTTGAGCACAACTGTAACTTTATGTGTATGTCTGTGGTGTGTGTATGTATCAGTCAGTGTGTATGTCTGTGGTGATTATTTGTGTCTGTGTGTGTATATAAATGTGTGTGTACTGTATGTATCTGTGTGTGTATGTCTGTGGTGTCTGTACGTATGAATGTGTGTTTGTCTGTAGTGTGTGTATGTATCATTGTATGTGTATGTATCAGTGTGTGTGTGTATGTGTATCTATCAGTGTGTGTGTGTGTGTGTGTATATGTATCAGTGTGTGTGTGTATGTGTATCTATCAGTGTGTGTGTGTGTGTGTGTGTGTGTGTGTGTGTGTGTGTGTGTGTGTGTGTGTGTGTGTAAATATATCTGTGTGTGTGTGTGTATGTCTGTGGTGTGTATATATATATATCAGTGTGTGTGTATGTATCTGTGAGTGTGTATTTATGTATCATTGTGTATGTATGTGTGTATATATTGGTGTGTGTGTATGTCTGTGGTGTGTGTATGTATCAGTTTGTATTATAAATATTTTTGTCATAGTAATTAACAGAGTGATAATTAATAAAATGTGTAATGATATATATATATATATATATATATATATATATATATATATATATATATATATATATATAGCTGGTACAGAAGTAATTTTGAGGAAATATGCACTAAAGTAATGTAGCAATGATATGAGAAAAAGAATACCACACATTGCATAATTTACTAATTACTTTAAAATGTCTAGAAAAGTTTTATTATATTTCTATAATTGTCATTCTATATTGTTTTGTATACCCTAGTAGCTATGGACCATGTGAAAAATTATTAATATAAATTATTATTCTGGGTTTGTGACAATGAATTATATTACTATGAAGAATTGTTTCACTGTAAATGAAGATTTGCTCCATTGTAGGAATGCAATCTACAGGGCTAATGTAACTATAAGAAAAAACAGAATGTCTTTGTAATGCAATGTATGTAAACCAAAGACAAGCATGACCAAATGGAGAACAACCGCCAGATATTAGGGGTTAACATATAGAATTCTGAGAAAAGCAGGTTAACCAGTACTAGTTATGTTGAATCTAAGGTTACAGACATTGGTGAGATTTAAACTAATGCTATCTACAGTCGTATGCAAAAGTTTAGGCACCCCTGACAATTTCCATGATTTTTATTTAATAAATAATTCAGTGTTTGGATCAGCAATTTCATTTTGATGATCAAATTACTGAAGGACACAATACAGTTTCACTGGATTAACAGAATGTGCAATATGCATCAAAATGAAGTTATCGGAGAGGCAAAGGTGAAGGATGGTGAGAATGGTCACAAACAGCCAACAGACCACCTCCAAAAGACCTACATCGTCTTGTCCTGTGACATACTGAACAGAGCATGATCCCCTCCCTTCGGAGACTGGGCAAAAGGTCAGTAATCCAACATGATAACGACCCCAAACACACATCCAAGATGACCACTGCCTTGCTAAAGAAGCTGAGGGGTATGTGATGGACTGGCCAAGCATGTCTCCAGACCTAAACCCTATTGAGCATCTGTGGGGCATCCACAAATGGAAGGTGGAGGAGCGCAAAGTCTCTTAACATCCACCAGCTCCGTGATGTCATCATGGAGGAGTGGAAGAGAACTCCATTGGCAACCTGTGAAGCTCTGGTGAACTCCATGCCCAAGAGGTTAAGGCAGTGCTGGAAAATCATAGTGGCCACACAAAATATTGACACTTTAGGCCCAATTTGGACATTTTCACTTAGGGGTATCCTCACTTTTGTTGCCAGCTGTTTAGACCTTAATGGCTGTGTCTTGAGTTATTTCGAGGGGACAGCAAATATACACAGTTACACAAGCTGTACATTCACTACTTTAAATTGTAGCAAAGTGTCATTTCTTGAGTGTTGTAACGTGAAAGTTACGAAGCTTGCCGCCTATCAAAATCTGACGAAAATCTTTTAAATGACTTTTGTCGATCTGAATTGAAGACAGATTCTGTATGGCCTATTTCTCGCTTAAAATGTTTTCAGAAACACGTTTCGGTTAACTATTTTCATAAAATATGAGATCGTATTCAGATCGAGACGCCATTACAGTCTGTTTTTAAATTCAGGAGCAGCCAGACCCACGTGACGTGGCATGTGTTGTGTTTTTGTCACGCTGACATGCTCATCCCGCTTGTCAGTGTTTTAACATAGGTGTTGTACATTAGCAGTGTACCTACGAAACGTGCAACGCACACACAAACCGAACCGAGACAAGCGAACCGAACGGTTCTGATGTTTTTTCATGAACTGTACCACCCCTATTATATACACTCACCTAAAGGACTATTAGGAACACCATACTAATACTGTGTTTGACCCCCTTTCTCCTTCAGGACTGCCTTAATTCTACGTGGCATTAATTCAACAAGGTGCTGAAAGCATTCTTTAGAAATGTTGGCCCATATTGATAGGATAGCATCTTGCAGTTTATGGAGATTTGTGGGATGCACATCCAGGGCACGAAGCTCCCGTTCCACCACATCCCAAAGATGCTTTATTGGGTTGAGATCTGGTGACTGTGGGGGCCATTTTAGTACAGTGAACTCATTGTCATGTTCAAGAAACCAATTTGAAATGATTTGAGCTTTGTGACATGGTGCATTATCCTGCTGGAAGTAGCTGTCAGAGGATGGGTACATGGTGGCCATAAAGGGATGGACATGGTCAGAAACAATGCTCAGGTAGGCCGTGGCATTTAAACAATACCCAATTGGCACTAAGGGGCCTAAAGTGTGACAAGAAAACATCCCCCAAACCATTACACAGTGGTAACAAGGCATGATGGATCCATGTTCTCGTTTACGCCAAATTCTGACTCTACCATCTGAATGTGTCAACAGAAATCGAGACTCATCAGACCAGGCAACATTTTTCCAGTCTTCAACTGTCCATTTTTGGTGTGCTCTTGCAAATTGTAGCCTCTTTTTCCTATTTGCAGTGGAGATGAGTGGTACCCGGTGGGGTCTTCTGCTGTTGTAGCCCATCCACCTCAAGGTTGTGTGTGTTGTGGCTTCGCAAATGCTTTGCTGCATACCTCGGTTGTAACGAGTGGTTATTTCAGTCAAAGTTGCCCTTCAATAATCTTCAAGCAGTCGGCCCATTCTCTGACCTCTAGCATCAACAAGGCATTTTCGCCCACAGGACTGCCGCATACTGGATGTTTTTCCCTTTTCACACCATTCTTTGTAAACCCTAGAAATTGTTGTGCGTGAAAACCCCAGTAACTGAGCAGATTGTGAAATATGCAGACCGGTTCGTCTGGCACCAACAACCATGCCACGCTCAAAATTGCTTAAATCACCTTTCTTTCCCATTCTGACATGTGCTCAATCGGATTCATGTCTGGGGAATTGGTGGGCCAGTCCATAGCAACAATGCCTTCCTCTTGCAGGAACTGCTGACACACACCAGCCACAGGAAGTCTAGCATTGTCTTGCATTAGGAGGAACCCAGGGCCAACTGCCCCAGCATATGTTCTCATAAGGGGTCTGAGGATCTCATCTCGGTACCTAATGGCAGTCAGGCTACCACTGGCGAGCACATGGAGGGCTGTGCGGCCCCCCAAAGAAATGCCACCCCACACCATTACTGATCCACCACCAAACCAGTCATGCTGAAGGATGTTGCAGGCAGCAGAACGTTCTCCACGGTGAATCCAGACTCTGTCCAGTCTGTCACATGTGCTCAGTGTGAACCTGCTTTCATCTGTGAAGAGCACAGGGCGCCAGTGGTGGATTTGCCAATCTTGGTGTTCTCTGGCAAATGCCAAACGTCCTGCACGGTGTTGGGCTGTAAGCACAACCCTCATCTGTGGACGTCGGGCCCTCATACCACCCTCATGGAGTCTGTTTCTGACCGTTTGAGTGGACACATGCACATTTGTGGCCTATTGGACGTCATTTTGCAGGGCTCTGGCAGTGCTCCTCCTTGCACAAAGGCGGAGGTAGCGGTCCTGTTGCTGGGTTGTTTCCCTCCTACGGCCTCCCCCCCGTCTCCTGATGTACTGGCCTGTCTCCTGGTAGCACCTCCATGCTCTGGACACTACGCTGACAGACACAGCAAACCTTCTTGCCACAGCTCACATTGATGTGCCATCCTGGATGAGCTGCACTACCTGAGCCACTTGTGTGGGTTGTAGACTCCGTCTCATGCTACAACTACAGTGAAAGCACCGCCAGCATTCAAAAGTGACCAAAACATCAGCCAGGAAGCATAGGAACTGAGAAGTGGTCTGTGGTCACCACCTGCAGAACCACTCCTTTATTATGTGTGTCTTGCTAATTGCCTATAATTTCCACCTGTTGTCTGTTCCATTTGCACAACAGCATGTGAAATTGATTGTCAATCAGTGTTGCTTCCTGATTGGACAGTGTGATTTCACAGAAGTGTGATTGACTTGGAGTTACATTGTGTTGTTTAGGTTGAGCAGTGTATATATTCACACCAATCAGCCATTACATGAATCACTCAAATCCTTACACTTTTTCCTGCTCATTCATTTTATAATTTTATCCTCAAATTTGATATGTTGGAGGCAGGAAAAATTGGCAAAATGGGCCCAAGGGACAAATTGTGATGGCTAGACTGGGTCAGAGCATCTCCAAAACTGCAGCTCTTTTAGGGTGTTCCTGGTCTGCAGTGGTCAGTAACTCTAGCTCAAGTTGCTGAAAAAGTGAATGATGGTTCTGATAGAAAGGTGTCAGATCACAGTGCATCACAGTTTGTTGTGTATGGGGTTGCTGTTTTGGTGTCAAAAAGGGGATCTACACACTATTTGGCAGGTGGTCATAATGTTACGGCTGATCGGTGGGTATATACACCGCATTCCTAATTATTATGCCAATTGGAATTAAGTGTCATAAACATTAAATATTTAGTTTTTCATTTAAACTCATGGATGGTCTTGTGTCTCTGGGCTCTTTGGATCACTGAAATCAATCTCAGACACCTGTGATTTGCCAGGTGAGCCCAATTAAAGGACAACTACTTAAGAAAGATGTTCCACATTATTAAGCAGGCCACAGGTTTCAAGCAATATGGGAAAGGAAAAGGATCTCTCTGCTGTGGGAAGCGTCAAATAGTGTAATGCCTTGGACAAGGTATGAAAACCTTAGATATTTCACAAAATCTTAAGCGTGATCATCGTTCTGTGAAGAGATTTGTGGCTGATTCAGAGCACAGACGGGTTTGTGCAGATAACGGCATAATGAGGAAGGTTACTGCCAGACAAATTCATTGGATTAAGCGAGCATCTGTTAAAATGCCATTACAAAGCTGAAAACAGGTATTTGAAACTGCTGGTGCCTCTGGAGTCCCGTGAACCTCAAGGTGTAGGATCCTCCAGAGGCTTGCAGTTGTGCATAAACTTACCATTTGGCCACCCTTAACCAATGCTCAACGGTTGCAGTGGGCCCAGAAATACATTATTGATGGTCCAGATGGATGGAGTAGTGGATGGTTGGTGGATGGCCACCATGTCCCAATAAGGCTGCGATGTCAGCATGGAGCTGGCGGGGTCATGTTTTGTGCTGGAATTATGGGAAAAAACCTGGTAGGCTACTTTAAGGCCCCTGAAGATGTAAAAATGACCTCGGCAAAATATATAGAGTCTCTGACTGACCACGTTCTTGCATGGTACAAAAAGAAGAACTGTGCCTTCCATAGCAAAAGCATCTCATGCTGCAAAGTATACCTCTGTGTCATTGACTGCTATGGGCACAAAAGGAGAGAAACTCATGGTTTGGCCCCAATTCTCCCCTGACCTCAACCCTATCGAGAACATTTGGAGCATCAAGCAAAATATCTATGAGGGTGGGAGGCAGTTCACATCAAAACAGCAGCTCTGGGAGGCTATATTGACATCCTGCAAAGAAGTTCAAGCAGAAACTCTACATAAACTCACAAGTTCAATGGATGCAAGAATTGTGAAGGTGACATCAGAGAAGGGGTCCTATGTTAACATGTAACTTGCCTTGTTAAGATGTGTTTGATTGAAATAGCTTTTGATTTAATTAAATAAGACCTCCTAATGCTGCAAATACAACAAATGACCATTTTCAGTTCTTTAAGAACTATAAAATGTTTTGAAACTCTGGTGTGCATAATAATTTGGAACAGTGCATTTTGAGTTTTTTATTTTTTAGAAAAATATGGTTTTCATTGGTTGGTTTGTTTACTGAAATTCGACTTATACCCTAACGGTTGGTGACTTGAAAATTATACTGATTTAGGAAAATCAGTGTAAAATATCATTTGCATAATGATTTGGTTGGAAGTGTCTCTCATTCTCATAGACTATTACAGAAACCAAGCTCTTTTCCAACCAGATGTTTCGCCCCCAGCTGGAATTCAGATAGAATGCAAGTTTAAGGCACTTCCTCATTTGCGTCACTTTGCCAAATTGGATGCTCACCCTTTGGTTGAAATGCAGTGTTTATATATACAGTGAGGGAAAAATTATTTGATCCCCAGCTGATTTTGTACATTTGCCCACTGACAAGAAAATGATAAGTCCATAATTTTAATGGTAGGTTTATTTTAACAATGACAGAATAACAAAGAAAATCCAGAAAACACATTTTAAACAAGTTATTAATTGACTTGCATTAAAATGAGTGAAGTAAATATGTGATCCCCTCTCAAACAGCAATATTTCCTTTTCCCAGGTGCCTCTTATACAGGTAACGAGCTGAGATAACGAGCACTCCCTTTAAAGGGAGAACTGGGTGAAAGTGTTGTGGTCAGATGAGACCAAAATCAAGCTCTTTGGCATCGACTCAACTCCCTGTGTTTTGGAGGAGGAATGCTGGGGAGATATGGTCATGTATATCTGCAGTAGAGGTCGACTGATTATGATTTTTCAATGCTGATACGATTAACGATTATTGGAAAACCAAAAAAGCTGATAGCGATGAATAGACCGATTATTCGTTTTTAATTTAACCGTTGCCTACCAGGCAAGTTGACTGAGAACACTTTCTCATTTGCAGCAACAGCCTGGGGGAAGGGAGGGAGAGGAGAGGGGAATGAATGAGCCAATTGAGGGATAGGGATGATTAGGTCGCCATGATGGTCAGATTGGAAATTTGTCCAGGACACCGGGGTTAACATCCCTACTTTTACGAATAGTGCCATGGGATATTTAGTGATCACAGAGAATCAGGACAACCGTTTTAACATCTCATCCAATAGACAGCACCCTACACAGGGCAGATTTCCCCATCACTGCTCTGGGGCATTGGGATTGATCATTTGACCAGAGGGAAGACTGCCCCATACTGGCCCTCCAACACCACTTCCAGCAGCACTGGTCTCCCATCCAGGGACTAACTAGGCCCAACCCTGCTTAGCTTTTTAAGCAAACCAGCAGTGCAATACAGGGCTCTGTGCCGCTGGCTATAGTTATTATGATTTGTTTAAGGGATATAATGAAATTACTGAAAGAACAAACTTTTAATATAACTTCTTAATACACAAAATTGTTTCAAATCTCAAATAAATATATCAAAATATTTAAATTTGTTCAAACAAAATGCCAAACAAATGGCGAAAAAAAACTTTTAGTCTGTGCATTTTAATAGTTGTCCTTTTATTAAGCAATCGGATTTGGTGATGCACAACGGTAGTACAAATATCCGACGTAATTTCCTGAAGCGCTTGATAAATATCTGGTTTCGAAATCAATATACAAATACGACAATTAATATAAATATAACAAAAGCAGTAACTGAGGAACATGGGATTTCGTCTTTAAGTACAGAATTATTTTCTTGCGGGAGGAGTCAGAATAGCCTAATGTTCTTCTCTCTTTTTGCCACCGTCTGACTCAACATCAGAAATAGGCTACTTTGAAAACCACGTTTGAGAACACTAGCGACGTATATTCCTTGAATGCCTTTTAACATGAATGCCTTTTAATTAAATGTGGAAGTAAAAAAAGTCTTCTCTGTATCATTTTGAATAGGCATCTTATTTTGACAAGTTATATGTGCACAATCAATGACTGTGCATTCGAATGGACATATTCAGCACTTTGGTGCCAGTAGCTACCTGATTTTGATCTACTGTTGGCTGATCTGATGATTAATTATAAATCCCCTTATTCATCATATGCAAACCAATATAGCTAGTAAGTAAACCCTTCCGCAGCAGTTTTTATTTGAATGGGTCGTTTTTCCCTGAAAGCCTCGAGGAAAACAGAACGGATAAAAGATTTGGTTGACTAAAAAATGGGTACAGTTCTGTCGGAACGAAAGCAGTGAACCTCTACCTATTATTCTAGACTAATAGTAATGTGAAGCTAACAAGTGATTATATGCGACTGATTTTAATTGATCTCCTTTCATGCTAACTTCAAACTTACCATGGCTTCTCTGCAATGCCAATTTCCTCCAGACTAGCTCACGGCTGAGGGAAGGAGGCTCTCAGCCAAGATTTGACGGTACAGGAGGATCTGCAAAGTGGAGTGGGACAAAATCCCTCCTGAGATGTGTGCAAACCTAGTGGCCAACTACAAGAAATGTCTGACCAACAAGGCTTTTGCCAACAAGTACTAAGTCATGTTCTGCAAAGAAGTCATATACTTATTTCACTCATTGTAATGCAAATCAATTTTTAACTTTTTTGAAATTCTATTTTATTGTTGGTTGTCATACTTATGCAAGGCACTGTACATGTACGTATGTATGTGTGTGTGTAACTGTGTGTAACTGTGTGTAAGTGTGTGTAAGTGTGTGTGTGTGTAATTGTGTGTTTTGGTTTAACAGATCGTAATAGGACCAGAAGTAACCACAAGGATAGAGATACTTTACAAAAATGCCCATATTGGGACCTTTTGCTGGTCCCCGTGAGGACAAATTCAATTTCTGGCTGAGGGGTTAGTTTTAGGGCCAAGGTTAAAATTAGGTATAGGGTTACAGTTAAAGGAATATTCAGGTTCAGTTATTATAGGTTAGCTGTACACGACTTGTCTCTCTCTGTGTGTGTGTGTGTGTGTGTGTGTGTGTGTGTGTGTGTGTGTGTGTGTGTGTGTGTGTGTGTGTGTGTGTGTGTGTGTGTGTGTGTGTGTGTGTGTGTGTGTATTGGTCCAGACCATTACTGAGATAAAAGGCTGTGAAATTAGGACAGCTTGGCTCAGATTTGTAGGAAGAAGGCCTGCTGTGATCTTCAACTCTTCTAATTGTGTTTGGAATCATTTCATTGAGACAATGCCATCAATACAATTGGAAATTACAAAATTGGGAAAGGGTGTAGAAATGGGCTATATAATGTAATAATAATGATGATAGTAATAATAACATGGATATATAAATACACACTGGCCAGATTATTAGGTACACCGATCTAGTACTGGGATGAACACTGTTGCTACAAGGTGTCAGAACTATTTCACAGAGATGTTGGTCACAAAGTTGCTGCAGATGGGATGGCCATACAATAATTCTGCAAACAGCTCATTACATTTAATCTCAAACATGCCCTATTGCCATGTTCTTCAATAACTTTCTGTCAGGGGCCACTTTATTCTGAAATTAGTATGAGTGCCTTCAGGAGAGTGAATAATGTGTTTCTTAATTCAATGACAGGGCACATCCTTGGCCACAGTGTAGCCATCAGGGGCCTCCAGGGGCCTCACAATGAAGACCACTTCCCTATTAAGTTAAGCAGCACAGGCTACTCAAGTAAACTGAACTGGGATTCATCATACCAGGCAATGTCATTTTACCATTTATTTGTTCATTGATGCTTCTTCATGTGCTTTTCAGATAGAAGTAATATTATTTCAAGATGCAATTCTGTACACTGTTGTACTGCATCATTGTTGGCCTGTTTTATGGCTTGCCTTTATTACTTGCACAATTCCTGCCATTCTCCTTTGTTGAAAAATATGTTTTTTGTGTGTTTGTGTGCGTGTGTGTGGGGGGGTGTTAACAAATTAGGAATATACCGTAGAAAGGTTTAGTTTTCCTTACCCTCGTCCCCCAGACTATTGCGCACATCAGTCTGGACCGCCTTCCATTCGAAGTGGGCATTGTGGGAGTGACAATGTGTGGGAATTTGTAACTAACATTTTGAGTCTTTAATTTTAGCCAATAAACACAAAGGGACAAACAGTGTACAAAACAAATACTGGTTAATACTAGTTATAAACACAAAGGGACAAACAGTGTACAAAACAAATACTGGTTAATACTGGTTATAAACACAAAGGGACAAACAGTGTACAAAACAAATCCTGGTTAATACTGGTTATAAACACAAAGGGACAAACAGTGTACAAAACAAATACTGGTTAATACTGGTTATAAACACAAAGGGACAAACAGTGTACAAAACAAATACTGGTTAATACTGGTTATAAACACACAGGGACAAACAGTGTACAAAACAAATACTGGTTAATACTGGTTATAAACACAAAGGGACAAACAGTGTACAAAACAAATACTGGGAGGGAGTAGTGGGAGATTGGTTGTTCAAGTACACAGGTTGAGCCAATGGCTATTGCTCCGCCGATTTCCTTCCACGAATTTGGGCAGAAGTGTCTCTCATATGCCATTCGAAGGCTCATGATCTATTCCTGGATCCAACTTTTGTATATTACCAAGGATGTAGTACAGTAACTGTGTGCTAAAACCAAACCTTGACCTTAAAACCATAATAAAGTGGGCTTGGTGAACTGTTACACACCAAGGGCCCTATCTTGCACCCAGCGCAATTTACTTTTTACACTGACACGTATATTTCCTATTTTGCAGCGAAAAGAGGCGTGTTCCGGCGAAAACGTTTCCTGTTTTTTTAATTATTTATTTATTTTATTATTAGTTATTTAGCAGTTTTAGAAAACAATTCCGTCATAGACCAGGAAAAACCTACCGTAGTCTATAATCAGTGGCATGTTATTCAGATGCTATTTTAAGGGTTCATGCTTGGCCATAAATGTAGCGTATGTACAACGCGCATACACTTTGCTTCTCTCATCTACACAGACAGAGCAGTTCACTTTCTGGCAAACCATACATAGTTATAAGGAAAAATATTACCACATGTTTAAAAATAGGCATAAATCTAGTGTACACATTTACCCAAATTATTCAGGCTGAATTATTCACAATGATATACATCAACCACAAGGGAACCCATTCAATCAATCCACAAGTCATTTGTGATGTTAATAGTAAAATCACCCGTGTCTTTGTGAATTATCCTGGCTCAAGCCATGACTTATTTATGCTGGCAAACTCTGCCATTCCTGCCATTTTCGAAGGGAGTCCCACCTTGGATGCGTGGCTGTGAAGGGGACAATGGCGATCCGGTAAAGACATGGCTGATGACACCATTTATGATGCCAGCAATAGTGCGTGAAATGCTGTTTTATCGAAAACACACAAACACGCAGTGTAATTGAACGAACATTCGGCATACTGAAAATGCACTTCAGGTGTTTGGATAGGACAGGAGGCACTTTAAAGTACAGTCTTCAAAATGTCGCAGCATTCTTTGTTGCTTGTTGTGTTTTACAACATTTCCACACATGGATGTGTTGATGACATAAATGAGTAAATATTAGAGGACTTAAGGAGATGTGAAGTTGAAATGCATGTGCCGTTGCAACTTTACCCAAATGCCCCAGCAGCAGAATGGGAGAGGAGAGCTTATTTGACAGAAGAGCTGGTAATCAACGTAATCTCGGTCTAATGTTAGACTACATTGCAAAAATATCACCATGCGTTCATAACTTCCGGATTCAGTGAAAGTGAGCCCAAAATATAAGAAAAAAAATCAATAGCAATCCGCCATGGAACAAGCGTGCCTGCTCTTAAAGGTAATGTGAGATGACACTGATTGGATTATTGCACGTTATGCCCAAACCACACTTATGACTATTGTAGCTACTGCAGACCTACCCATTTTAGATTTGCGTCAGGCGCAAGAGTCATTTATCCCGTCGGTATAATAGTAAGAGCGCACAAGATCCGCCCACAAAGTCACTTGAATTTCGCATATGATACTTGTGTTTCAGATTGTTAAAATAGGGCCCCAAATCTTAAGTGTGGTTTGCCTAGACACACCTTTTTTACACCAGATTTCATGCATTTAAATCAAACTAAATATTTTTCTCTGGCACATTATGAAAAATATGAGATAGTGTTCTTCTCATACCAGTTCATAGACATTTATTGCCTGATCTTCCTTCTGGCATTTTAAACCTTAAAGTACTCATAAATGCCCCCCCTTTGAAAATCAAGATTTGTATCAATTTCTCAGTGAACACAGAACAATTAGCTGGAATTTGACAAAACTGAAATCTGTGAAACATTTGCTTTTATTAATAACATAAAAGGTTTGTCACCAACATCATTAGGATAAGAAATAATAATAGAGGAGGGGGAGAGGGGAATGAATGAGCCATTTGAGAGATAGGTATGATTAGGTTGCCATGATGGTATGAGCGCCAGATTGGAAATGTGTCCAGGGCACCGGGGTTAACTGCTCTACTCTTACGAATAATGCAATGGGATCTTTAGTGACCAAAGAGGGTCAGGACACCCGTCTCATCCAAAAGACGGCACCCTACGCAGAGCAGATGTCCCCATCACAGCCCTGGGGCATTGGGAATGATCTTTAGACCAGAGGGAATAGTGCCCCCTACTGGCCCTCCAACACCACTTCCAGCAGCACTGGTCTCCAATCAGTGGCGGGCCGTGCATTTTACACCTAGGCCTTCACTATCTTCTAGAAATTAAAACGTATTATAATAACCTCACAATGACATTCTAGGGCTATAGGTTATTGTCATTCGGCAAATAATGCACCCCATATTCATAGTGAAGATAAGTTTATTCCACTCGATAAAGGTTATTTAACACGAGGCTCAACACCTATGAGACTTACAATACACTTATTGACCCGACACGACTGAAACCATAAGAATGTAACACTATGCAAACATGACAGGATGTCGCATTACACCTACTGTAGCCATCGGATAGCCAAAATCAATGTCCTAACCAATTTAACAAGAACTAACTCACAACACCCAGTCACAACACTACAAACATGCAAAAATGCCAGAAGGAACAATCAGGATTCAACAGACTTCCCCAGATATTGCAGACAAGCTGCGGATTAAACGCACATCCAGGTTTACCACGCACACTCAAAGGCACAGCCCACTAAGACCACTGAATCTGAACCATAGACCTTATATATACGATCTGAATATGCTTCACACCAGTAGTGATCTAAAACAAGCAAGCAGTAATAATTAACAAGTATTAACAGGCCTGCCGCCAGGATGAAGTGTGTCTGTTTATCTCCCCCTGCTTGAATACAAATACAGTACATGCACTAAGCCCTGTTAAGAACCTTTATGGCTAGGGATGGGCCGATACCACTTTTTATGGAACGAGTACAAGTACAGAGTATTTCATTTTGGGTACTTGCTGATACGAGTACCGATAGGAGTACTTTTAAGAACTATGCCAAATGTCACATTTATCAAGCTAAAATCTGGTATTTCTTAGATGTTGATCAGCCAAAGCAAATATAGAAAAGTAAATATTCCTATATATCCAGAAGAATATTATTTACATTGCAGGTCAAGAATGTGTAATATTTATTAGATGTCAATGGTTTACGTCTCCTTCCCTAATTAAGTGAGAGAAACACGTTTGTAAACGCGAACGGAATAGACTTTGTGTTCGAATGTGCCCTATAT
>JACXGM010000893.1:15501-62320 GCA_016801145.1 Umbra pygmaea
GAGTTCTCGCGAGAGCACAATTTGAATTTGCTCAGCAAGTTACTCTGGCACCGAGTAATTCTGCTCATTAACTATGCCCTTGTATCCGAGCTGCACCAATCACATCGGTGTATCTGATATAGGCGTGCCAGAGGTGTGTTAAACAGATGACGACACGACAGCGCTGCGACCTCGAAGTCATTAGTAAACATTGTAAGATTGCTATGGATTAACACCAGTTGTTTAAAACGACTTTGGCCACTACAATGAACGAGTTAGGCTTGGCTTTTTACTAAAAGAGGAACAGAAGACGGCGCTCGAATCGTTCCTTTTTTTATAAAATGACGTTTTTGCTGTTTTGCAACCTGATACGGCAAGAGTTTTATCTACCAGTTAGCTCCGCCATAGGGGCTTAGCGAAAAACCACAGGTGATTGGTCGTAGTGTTATCCAATTGCGTACCTTAAGATTTTCAAATGCATGCTTGGTGCCGCCTCTCGAGTTAGGTCATTTTCA
This sequence comes from Umbra pygmaea, assembly GCA_016801145.1. NCBI lineage: Eukaryota > Metazoa > Chordata > Actinopteri > Esociformes > Umbridae > Umbra > Umbra pygmaea. The sequence continues at coordinate 15,996 of JACXGM010000893.1, forward strand.
TTACTTGATGCCAGACCCATATCTCCTCCGGATTTGGGTCTGGATTTTTCCAGGCTACCCTATATAAGCATTGCAGAAGTTTTGTGTAAGATGAGAATGTCTGTTTGAAGTCACTTTCTCCAAAACAGGGATAATTTCCCTAATCATATTATTCTGTTAAGGTATTTTATTGTTTTATTATAATCCGTACACAATTAGCTGTACTATCAATGTAATCTATTGAACAAAATCTAAATAGGCTACATTGTATTTACTTTAAGTTATATTTCTTAACGTTAGTATGTCACAACTCAGAAATACGACTATTTTGTTCACCCAGAAATTTTGCAAACTACCGAAATTTGTCTTTCCTCGCTGAAGGTGGCTTTCAGAGGCTAGGTCCAGGGTATTCCTCATGCCGTTTTCTACAGTTACAGTATGCACCAAATTGCATCCTTCATTCTTTCCTGTACTTTAATGTACTGGTATTGGTATCGGCCCATCCCTAGTTAAGGCCCTGCTAGTAAAAATATATAAAAATCCATCAAACTCACCAAAGCTGCTCATTTTTTGAAAACGAAGTCCGTCCTCCTTTCTCTTTTAAAAAGACTTGACGCGGTTGTACAGCACATCTTTGCGTTAAGTTCCAATAAAAGACCTTGCCCAGTGCTGAGAGTCGATCTTGCAGTCCTATATTCGCCACCAAAGCTACTTCTTCACCTCCATCTGCCATTCTGCTAAAAGTAAAAAATCTAACAATCTAAAAATTGAAAGTTTAAAGAAATCGGAGACGGGAGAGCTAAGCTGGGAGAGCAAAGCTTGTTAACTAGAATTCTTGTTCGGATGGCAAACCTTTTTTTGCTGAACTTTATTGAACTGCCCCTCCTATCAGCAACAGAAACAATGCTGACGTAAGGCTTGCAGAAACGCTTTACTTGTTCAAAGAACACACCCAACATGGTAAAGTCGAAATCTGATTGGTTAAAAATATGACAATCAACAACATGGTCCTGATGTGCTTCAACAGCAGACGGTATTCACTCGGAATTCTGAAGGCCCTAGTCTACCGGGAGACAACACAGATGACAAAATCTTATTGGATAAAAGCTTTCATTTATATGAGCTGCGCTAAAAGCAAGGCAACTGAAAAGAACGTACTGTAGCAATGAAATCACTGTATAGAATCACCATATAGACTAATTTGAATGAACTTTGTAAAATTGATATAGTGTTAATGAAAAAATATATTAAAGAAGTACAAAAATACATTTCTGATTCTGATTATCTTTGGGCCTGCAGAGAAGGCCTTGCAGGCCCTGACGGCCCACCACTGTCTCCAATCCAGGGTCTAACCAGGCCAAACCCTGCCTAGCTTTATAAGCAAACCAGCAGTGCAATACAGGGCTCTATGCTGCTGACATACTTGGCCACAGAATCACTTTCACCCTGTTCTTCCTCAGAAATGAAGCAGTGGCCTTGGAGGTATGTTTTGGGTCATTATCATGTTGAGGTGTTCACTTCTGTTGACGCCCTTGACATCTCAGACTGCTTGCCACAAGTCCATCGTTTCTGAATTTTTAAATAACTTTTGGTACTGTATTCTGCAACGTTTTACTAATCGTCTTGTAGCCCTGATCTTTTTTGTGTAAAGCAATTAATTTCTTTCTCAAGACCTGTGACATTTGTCTTCCATGTGGTGAATACCAGCATTAATAGTAAATTATCTGGCAGCAACCTTTGTGATGATTGTTTAGAGTCAATTGTTGTGGAATTCAATTTAATTTACATTTTACCAAATTGTATTCCTAAAAGCTTCATTGGGGTGTACTCATTTTTGCACCATGGTCATAAATCACTTTGTTAATAAACTCTTTGTTAATCACTATGTTAATAAAACAAAATTTTGGTGTTTTGTACTGACTAATCTCATTTACAACAAATTAACCAGAGTTGCTGGAGTATTTTATTGTATGGGGTCCCATGGAAATGATTGATTCTGAAGAGACAGAAGATTTTCTGAGAAATCTGTTGTGTTATACTCATTTACATTGAGTACTGTATCTTTGTTTCTCCAGTCTTTAACTATGTATGCCATTTGCAATGACGACCTGGCAAAGAAAAAGCATAACAGTGCAAAATGGCATACAGTTACACATAGAATGCACAAAATACTAAAACTGAAAAAATTCTACTGAGTGCAAATGAGGTCAGATTAAAAGATTATATCAGTAAATACACCATGGCAGCTGAACAGATACACAGATAAAAATTACACCAGAAGCTGAGTTTCATATACAGTGTACATAAGAAACAGATGTGGTGAAGAGGTAAGGATTCACCATAGGGGGTTGAATATAATTATAATATGCACTGGCCACTTCATTAGGTACACCTTGCTAGTACCGGGTTGGACCCCCTTTTGCCTTCTAAACTTCCTTAATTCTTTGTGGCATAGATTCCATAAGGTGCTGGAAACATTCCTCAGAGATTTTGGTCCATATTGACATTATTGCATCAGGCAGTTGCTGCAGATTGGTCAGCTGCACAACCATGATGAGAATGTCCTGTTCCAACACATCCCAAATGCGCTCGATTGGTTTGAGATCTGGTGTTTGTGGAGGCGATTTGAGTACAGTGATTTCATTTTTATGTTCAAGAAACCATGGGTTATCTGTGGTCATAAAATACTGTAGCATTTAAATGCTCAGTGGGTACTAAGGGGCCCAAAGGGTGCCAACAAAATATCCCCCACACCATTATACCACCACCACCACCAGCCGGAACCGTTGGTACAACATATGATCGATCCATGCTTTCCTGTTATTTACCTTACATTCTGACCCTGCCACCTGAATTTTGCAGCAAAAATCAAACCACGCAACATTTTTCACATTGTCTAATTTTTTACATTGTCCAATTTTGGTGGGCCTGTGGAAATAGCCTCAGTTTCATTTTCTTAGCAGACAGGAGTGCCACCCGGTGTGGTTTTCTGTTGCTGTAGCCTGTCTGCTACAGGGTTCGATGTGTTGTGCTTTCAGAGACTCTACATAACTTGTGTGTAACAATAGGTTGAGTTACTGTTGCCTTTTGATCAGCTCGAACCAGTCTGGCCATTCTCCTCTGACCTCTGCCATCAACAAGGCCTTTTCGCCCAGAGAACTGCCTCTCACTGGATATTTTCTCATTTTCTGACTATTCACTAATAAACCTTGGAGATGGTTGTGTGGGAAAATCCCAGTAGATCAGCACTTTCTGATATACTCAAAACAGCCCGTCTGGGGCCAACAAACATGCCACATTCAAAGTCACTTAAATCATATTTCCTCCCTATTCTAATGATTGGTTTGAATTTCAGCAGATCGTATTGACCATGTCTAAATGCCTAAATGCATTGACTTGCTCCTACTCTTGTGTCTAATTTGTTAAACAAAAGAGAAATAGAGAGGATTTGTTGTTAAAAGAGCAAGTACTTTAATAATTACTAGGGGTGTAATGGTACACCTAACACACGGTATGGTACATATTGCAGTTTGAGGGTAACGGTACGTATTGCGGTACAGTGCAAAAAATGATAGTTATTTTTTTTCTTTTTAATTGGCAAACGATGGGCGCATATCCGCAGCGATAATAACACCTATGGTTATTTTTTTGGCATGATTATATTCTGCTTGGATACAATGAGTGACAGTTGTTTTTGTTTCCACAACTGCCACTGCAACCAAACGACTATATGGACCCAGTAACATTGTGAAGACTTCAAGCAAATTTTTAAAAACTCTTATAACATACAGTTTGCGCATGCATTGCCCCATAGCTACATTTTTTTAATTTCCATATGTTGTGCCCTGGAAAATAGACATACAGTACATAGTAATTTAGCCAGGCCAAGTAATTTGTTTGAAGGAATATTTAATATAATGTATGTTTTATAGTCCTTATTAACTGTAAAGAACATAGTTTTTTCAACTGAGATGTGTATTTGGGAAAATTGTGCACTGTCTCTTTAAAATTATCATGGTTTGAAAAGGGAGGGAGTGCAGTTAAAGATATATCTTTTTTAGTTGTCAGAGAATGTGAGTTGGCTAAAACTATGAACATGTCTAATTCATTTTTGTTCTAATTGAACCAGGGCATATATAAATTTGCAAAAGAATGAAGAATCTGAAGTTGACTGAGTTATTTCAAGGGTGCAACACATCAGAGCAAAACAATTGTGCCCCGACACGAAGAGGAAATGTTTCACGAAATGTGCGCGTGTCATGTTTTCTTTATCGCTTTATGTACATGTCGGAGATAAATAATATTAACAGGCAAGACTGATGTTTAGCAATATTAGAGTCTAGTTGTCTGTAGATAAAGCTGAGATTTTTCTCATGTTGATTCAACACCACCACTCTACCATTGTAGCTCTAGATCTCCTTATCGTGCTACACTCACATAGTTGGAAAAGTGCCAACAATGATTACAATGTCGATTACGATGTGTGCCAAGGCTCATATACAGTGTTGCCACAGTTACTTTGACAAAGTAATCTGATTACTGATTAAAGTTTACACCTTTAAAAAGTAACTTAGGTACTTTACATATTACTTGATTATAAGAGTAACTAAGTTAGATTACAAGTTACTTTATTAGTTACATTCAGCAGCTGCAGACAACACCCTCGCCACCTTAACATAAAAATGACAACCGGTTTTGCCAACACTCATTTTATTGGAAGTGCATTTTTAACAGTAACATCAACAATGTATCTCCTGACATTTTAACATTTTAAGTTAAACTTAAAAACTATTTCCAAAAAAAAATACATGTTTTTATAAAAATAAAATAAAGACAGTCTTTCTTGACTTACTTGACATATTTAACTGTTAACAATGTAATGGCAAAACGTACTATTTATAATCTACATTGTTAATAAATGTAACTAATAAATTATTTTTTAGTTTTTTTAGTTTTTGCTTTTTTCAAAATAATAGTGCACATTTTAATTCACTGCAATAATCATTGTTAATTCATTATAAAGCTAGTGAATTGCAACCAAATGCAATTGTATTGTGTGTAAAGAAACAATAAGTGTATATATATGGTGTCCCTGTCAGAAGTGCGCATTAAGTGTGGGTGCACGTACTCGAAGGGTGCGTCAGGTGGTGTATGGAGGTGGTATGTCTGTAGGAATATGCCCCGAACATAGATCCATCGCTGTTTAGGAACCCTTTTCTGAACCAAAACATTATTGGAAGCGAGTACTAAAAACGGTGCGTGATTTGAATATTTTATGGTGGCGCATGCGTGACTTTTCGCATACGTGACTTTACTCCCTGAGACGCAAAAAGAAGGCAAAAAAATATATTTTTACTATGGAAAATTACAACAGTGATACAACGCACAGTGATTTGGATAATTAACTTTAATCTGATAGTAACGCGTTAGATTAGTTGTTATTGAAAAAGTGGTCAGATTAGAGTAACATTCATTTATAATTTAATGTTATATGAATTCAGGTTCAGTTGCAAACCCACGAATAGCACCATGTACCGTACAGTACGGTTATGTATCCGTGTAACGTTACAGCCCTATTAGTTACCAAGCAAAGCCAGGTTATTTAGCAACATACTCTGTCCTGTTCACGTATCTTCTTTGAATTTATAGCCAAAATGATGTCACGGACTGCAGCACTTCCTGATTGGTTCTAGCCCTTATTACACCCTGGTGCCATCTAGTCCAAGACTTTTACAACTAATTTATCTGTGTCTAGATGGCCTCTGACCTCTAGCCTTTGTTTATTATTTATCCTCAGGATAAACAGATGCACATAACATATGTACACATTCCTTCTCCTTGCAATTGTGGCACCATTGAGTTGCTATCTTTCCCTCAATACCCTTAACTGATGGTCCAGCTGTGAAAATAACCCCTCAGGGTTAGCCTTTATCTATGGTTGTCCCTTTTAGCTTTAACCCTGAAGACCTTTCCTACCATCTTACAGACATTCCTGGCAGTAGCTTTTCTACCCTGTGGCTTAACATTAAACATTACACAATTTATGCATTTGGCTGAATGTTATTGTCAGAATCTCATTTCTGCATACTAATTATCTAATCTTTCCCAGGTTAATGAGGCCTTTCAGAAATGACCTTAGACATTATAGAAATGCAATCTAAAACATGAAATAGGCACTTCTGGATATTGAATAAAAGAAGAATGATAGTATCATTCACATATAGGCAATATTTGATAAATATTACATGGTTGATGTATTCTAAGGACTAACATTACTTGGATTGACTACTTTACCCATGAAATAAAACTGCTACTCGCTTTATTGATTATCACGTGTCCTAACTACTTATATCCTGATTAAACTACTATACCACATGATTGGCTGATTAAATATTTACGCTAACGAGCAGTTGAACAACTGTACCTAATGAAGTGTCCGGTGAGTGTATATTTGACCAGTGGGTTTTGATCTGCACATGTTTTAGCAACAAGCTTGCAAAACTGTGCAAGTGAATTAGTTTGAATAATCATTATTATATGAATCTGCACTGCTAAGTTCCTGCGATACAGTACCCAAATACAACAGTTCTTCCCACCTTGGCACATACTAATGAGTGGACAATTGGTTTATTTTAATTTAATTTGGCTACATTTCCGTACATACCTCCATTACTCAGCAATTCTGAGAGGGGTTACAACATGTTTGCAGAAGATTTCTAAAAATACCGGTACAGATCCTTGTTTTTTTACTTGTAAAACTAAAGTACAGTACAACGGTTAAAATTACAGAACACCGGGTGTACTTGCAAAATAAGCCTTAGTCACCAACTGTGTGCTGTAGTGTACTCAACCTTTCTACTTTTTTCTAAACAGTTTTGCAATTATATATTCAGCTCATTCTGGACATAAAGTGTTTATCAAGGCGGATTCAGTTATGTCACAACTAAATGAGACCCTAATGTATTTGTTATAGGTTGTTGCATAACCTTCACAGTAGTGCTTTCATAACATTTCAGAGATGGTATGGTTATAGATTTCTACAGTTTAGTAATTTCACTGGAATGGCACTCAGTAATTTCAACAGCCTGACCCTGACTTGGCCATATGAGGGAATGGCAAGGGAAGTATAACCACTGTCAAATATAACCATGTGGATGCAAGAGCTAATGGAGCTAAAGATACTATTTTAAACTAATATTGCAGGTAAACATTATCGGCAAACTTGATTGAGATGGGGTGGCTGGTGTGTATTAGCTCATTCATCATTGATGAACGTATTTACATGTTTTGAGAGACAGAAATACTAAATGTCTCATAGTATTGACATGTATCAATTAGTACCTTTATAAACATTTCCATTTTATCTTTCAGCTTTGTTCTGTTCTCCACATTTTGAAAATGTAACAGGAATGAAACGCGTCATGACACCACAATGTCCCATTTTTAAGGGTTTTTTATATATAGCAGCAGTCTGTAGGTGTTCTCTTAATGTTGTTTTCAAACGTGATGGATTTTCTGGCACCAGAGTTCATAAGCAGACCAAAGGTAAATCAATTAAAATCTGAGATTAAGCTGTTGTTTTCCAGTCATTCTACTAAACTGTGGGTGCATTTTGGGTGCATTAAGCATATTATTAGGTAATTTTCATGTTTATACTTAATAGCACAAGGGCTTGATTTTAAAACACTCAACTGTAATAAGAGATTTAGTACTGTATATTGGTCATTAATTTAATTACCCAACAAAATGTTTTTGAGTGAGAACTGAACATTCATTTTAAATAATAAATACAAATGCTTTATTTGAGTGGCATTTGCAGTGTTGTTCCATTTACCTCCATAGTATTAATTTATTTGTTAAAACGATGTGAAATGTAACTTCTTAGTGAATGGGTTGATGTGCCCTGTGTGTATTTGGTTATTGAAGTTATTTAAATACATTTTACATTTGTGTGAAATTATAGAAATGCTGTGATGAAACAGTAGGCCTGCCGCGGCTGGGCTTAACCTCTGTCAGACTGTACCTCAGCTACATAAACAATACTGTGACAGAAAACAAATTATGTATGAATCACGTGTGCCACTCTTATGACATTTGTGCCTATAATTATTTCATCTGGTGTAGAACATTTTTTTTGTGTATTTGCAATTCCGTAAGTGAGCAAATACTTAGCATACAAATGTTGAAAGCTGACCCATTTTTCGACGTTTCATTTTCACAAGTATGAATTACATTGTGTTGAGATGCCAGTTGAACCAGATTATTTTAACTGATTTAATTAGATTTCCCCCTATTTTTTACTTGACTGTTGTTGATAGTATTCAGGTGCAACAACAAAAACACTCCCTGCTGTTTGGTATTTGCAGGTTTTGGAATCCGAATAGGTCAGTATTCTTGTGAACGGTTGCTACACTGTCTACAACACAATACACCTCACTGATTATTCATCACCCAAGGAAACAAATGGGTCGCTTCATTTCCATTAAACCACGCCCCTGTAACTCTATAGGCTCACATGTAGCAAGGAGAAAATATACGCTTGTTGTGTGTATTGTCAGTCACATTTGCATATTCAAGATGTATATTATTCACATGGCTGACATCGTCTCCTTTCACAAACCCGCCTCTCATCTCCGTCCTCAACCCCATCCCCCTCCTCTTTATTTTCCCCTCAGATTAAACTGATTTCCAAATTCAGCGCAGTGTTCTTCAGGAGGTTGCCAACTAATTAAGGCAGCTCTGATTAACCTGAAGTCTGACTGTTGACGCTTCTGTGCTCCTTTCTCTCTTGCTTTCTTTTTTTTGTTCCTCCTGTGGTCTTTGTTGTGGCAGCAGGGCATGAGGCTGGCAGGCAGGAGCATTGTGTCTGATTTCTAGCAGACGAACTGACCTCTGGGGACTTATTGACAGCTAACTCTACAGAGAGACACAGACAGAGAGCAGTGTAAGGAGGGCGAGAGAGAGCGAGAGAGAAAGGGTGAGCTGTTGAAATGCTCGGAGAAGATCAATAATTTGGCAAACAATGCATTTGGATTCTTTCTTTTTTTTAAAGAAAGACCTGAATATAAGTATAGTTTGACTCCCTCTGAACCAGGGAGGACAAAACGAGAAACGGTACAGATTTTGTTTTTGGCAGATGCATAAGGAGTGAAAGAAAATGGCTGCCTCCAAAAAGGATCTAATTAATTTTGAAGGATCATCAGCCCCTTTCGTCCAAGGCAGGGGAGGGAGGGAGGAGGGAGGGAGAGAGAGAGACCCCTGGACTGATTAGCATTCACCACAGGTAGAAGCTGGCTGCTGCTCACCCACTGTGTCACAGCTAAAATGGAATCAGTGTTGTGAGTGGCAGTCTGGGCAGCTGAAGCCAGCTTCCCCCGGTCGGCTTCTTTGTTGCCCGTATTCACCTCACTTCACCCCTCGGGCAGGTGGATTTACATGTCTAGATTGCAACTGACGGGAGGAAATGTATATGTGTGTGTTGTCTAGAACCAGCCACGCAGAGGCCTTTGTCACCAGTTCACCATAGAATGACAGTCACCACATTATTAAAACTGGCATGGGCTGGCTCATTGTATGCCGGTGTGATTTCCCCTTTTGATTTCAACACTTTGTGACACATTTCAAACGAGCTATGGTGAGAACAGGACAAGGCCTCTTTATTTTCGTTCGGTATTCTTTCTTCCTGAAGTTAAGAGTGAGCGAAGGAATGAAAGGAGAAGGTGAAGGAGGGAGTGAAGGAGTGAATAAGGGGTGTGAATGAAGAAGTGAGTGAAGTGAAATGAGTGGGGTAAATTATTTTTACATTCAGCCTCAAGAAAAATATTATTCTTTACAACAGAGATATCTACAGATATTTAAGGAGATACAGTAGTATAGCCCTGTGAAATAAACAGAATGAATGTAAACATAACAATTTTGAAAACCTAGTTTAGGAATAAAGGGGTCCAATGGTATGGGGTAAATAGAGTTTATGGACAGTCACTTGAGCTGCCCAGGGGTAAACTGGGCACAGTGCATTATGGGTAATGGACCTTGCTTCCCACTTTTCCTTGTGTCTTGTTCCTTCACAGACTCTATGAAATCATGACCTTTCCTCAATTATTTGGTCACTTGATACATCTGGTTTTCTCAATACAAGTGGAGACTCAATTAAACCTTGTGCTCAAATAATCTTATTCTCATTTACTCTCTGTACTGGGTATGTTTTAACCCCACTCTCACCTAATGTCTATGCTAAGTAGGTTTTAAACCCTTGTATCTACAGTCTGTACTACATATGTTTTAACGCCTTGTGTCTATCTTCTATCCCCTACTATATACTTGTTGTAGTTCAAATATAAAAAATAACGTAGGACGATACTGTATATAAAGTACACCCCAAAAGATGTCTCAGAAAATCATCTGTCTTTCTTCAGAATCAATACTTTCCATGGGATCTTATACAATAAAATATTCCAGCAACTCTGGTTTATTGGACAAAAAATGAGATTAGTCAGTACAAGACAACAAAATGAAATGTTTAATAACAAAGTGATTTATCACCACGGTGCAAAAATGAGTACACCCCAATGAAGCTTTTAGGAATTAAACTTGGTAAAATGCTAATTAACTGGAATTCAACAACAGACGAGTCGAACCAATCATCACACAGGTTGCTCCAAGATAATTGACAATTAATGGTGGTATTTAACCTATACAATCTCCTCCAAGTCAATGCTGACAATTATGGCACCACATGGAAGACAAATGTCACAAGTCTTGAGAAAGAAAGTAATTGTTTTACACAAAAAAGGTCAGGGCTACAAGACAATTAGTAAAGCATTGCTAATCAGTTGGAATACAGTAGCAAAAGTTATTCAAAAAGGATGGACTTATGGCAAGCAGTCTGACATCCAGGCCGTCCACAGAAGCTAACACCTCAAGATGAGCGTTTTGTTCAGAGAAAAGTTGAGGAAAATCGCCATGCAAGATGCAAGCACAGTTAGCTTAAGATGTAGAAAGCCAAACTGGGGTGACTGTTTCATGTGACACCATATGACGTATGCTGCACAGGAGTGGCATGCAAGGGTGTCATATATGAAGGAAGCCACTGCTAAAGCCCATGCACAATACAAACCTGTTTAGCATTAACCAGGACCCATGATGACAAAAGTGAAGAATATTAAGACTCCATACTTTGGTCAGATGAAAGGAGGGTTAATCTTTTTGGAACTAATGGCATCCAAACTGTATGGCATTGCAAGGGGAAAGAGTAAAATGAAAAATGCATGGTACCCACAGTAAAGCATGGCAGTGGCAATAGAACACCTATAGAGAGTTCTGAAAAGACAGGTCAAGCATCATTCTCCGTCCAGCATCCAGGTACTGGAAGAGCTCATTCTCCAAAAATTGAGAAAGATAGATGTGGCAGTATGTCGCCAACTTGTTCATTCCATGTCCAGAAGTGTTGGTGTTGTCCTTAAAATTCATGGAGGCCATAGAAAATATTAGATTTGGTAGAATTTTTTGTTATAGGGTTTACTTATTTTTGCAACATATTTGCTTAAAATGTATTGTTTTCTTATCCTAATGATGTTGGTGACCAACAATTTGATACAAATCTTAATTTTCGAAGGGGGCATACTCATTTAGGCTGAGTATTCTAGGATAGTCTAAAGTTTAGGGGCAGCAGATAGCTTAGCGGTCACTGCGTTAAACTAGCAGGGTAGAATTGCTGTAAGACACGTAAACCTAATTTGCTTGGGGTTCATCAGTAACGGTGGTTGATCGTTGGCCGTGGACTCCACTATGAGGGTGTTGAGACATGCAAAAAATGTCACTGTAACACACTCATACATATGTAAAAAATATATAAATATTACTGAGCATCCAGTATTTGACCTTCATTTACTCAGTGTTGGATAGTGGACATATTGTGTAGGCAATGTACATTATAGGTCAGACAGTGACTACCATCCAGGCATGTCTGTTTTTACACATGAAACTTCATAAGGGTTCTGCGTGTGTAGCATCTGGGACAGTATTTTGATTATATGTATTATATGGGGTTAGTAAACAATTAAGGGTGTTATATTGGTATTGGTGTGTTCCTGCTGTTGCCATGCAACACACCAAATTTTTAAAGCTGCATAGTAATGACTTAGACTTGCTCCATTGTATCTTTGAAAGGTCTGTTGTTAATTTTTTGGGCAATTTCCTTAGTATTTAAATGACTTTAGAAATGTTTGTAAACCATTTCAACACCACACCCAGGAAAAAACAAGATGTATAGTAAAAAGAGTCCAATCAAAACTAAGATAAAACATTTATAGTACAATGTGTATTGAGATGTGTTGTTTCAAAACATTACTCACCATATGTTTGCTTGCAGAGACAACAGAGGGCCATGAAAAATGTTATTCATCAGTCATGAAAGGAAAGGAGCTGAAAAGCAATTGATTCCCTTTTTAAGAAGATGGAGGACACGTTTCCAAGGATAATCTCTTACTTTTTAGTGTGGATACTGCAAACTAGTTTAGAAATAATACTGCAATATTGTCTGAACAATATCAGGAAGACTTTTTTCAGAATTTGTATAGGTACCAAAACACCTCCACAATCAATAGTCTTTAAGGTGGTTTGGTGTATAAAATTTGATATAATACCAGGGAAATATTGTACATATATTTGGTATATTAGTTTCAGGGGTCAGGGGTCAAAAAAAGGCAGTAATAGACAATGGAGCGATGTCTGTCTGTCTGCATTATTTTGTTCGCTCACATGTCAGACTATTTTTCTGGCTGTAATGTGAATATTTTTCCCCAAAATTTTGTTGAAAGGTGTGTTTTATTGTTGACAACTGGCATTGTAATAATTATGTTGATTAGTACACGCATAGAACTAAAAAGCCATTAACGTGTGCTGGTATAGGTGTGTTTGGATAATTTCCTCAGCCTTCACATCTGCAGGATTACAGCTGTGCCTGTCTTTGAATCCTGAGTGTTGTTGGTTTGTTCCAACTGCAGAGTGCCAGTCTTTGAATCTGAGGGTACTCATTCAAAACAACTCTGTAGTTTACTTCGAAACAACTCTGTATAACTCGAGATCTAAATGCATTTCCTCATGAACGGTGTGAAGTGGGAGACAAAATATTTCCTTAGGCCTTGTTTTATCTTTTCCTTCCACTTTTTATTTTATTTTTTATTTAGTTTTATAAATGTAGAGCTTGTGATAGAAGTCTTAAGGACAAAGTAGTTTGCCTTGATTTGTACATTACCCGGCAGATGCAGTTGAATTGAGGAACATATAACACCTAAGAAGCAAATGGTAAAATTGTTAAACCGTCAATGTACCAATGTTTGTTTTTTCATCTGAAATTTCGTTCAATCAAGCATAGTAGCGGTTTGTTGTAAAACCATGGTGGTGACATTTTGTCTCTAACAGTAAACTATCACTCAGCTTTATTTACTGTGCTGCAAACTACAATTCAGTTTGAAAATAGAAAGACGAATATCCTTTATGTTGGGCCACACAACTGTTGGTAAATTGGTGATTCTTCATGTCATTCTTCTCTAGAAAAACAAAAAGGGGTTCCTGCTGGAAGACAAACTTATTTAGGTTCCAGATAGAACTGTTGTTGTTATACTTCTCCTTGGAACCTAAAAGGGTATTTTATTGAAACTATACATTGTTTTCTCACTAGAACCAAATAAAGGATTCCTCCACTAGGACAGATTAATAACTATTTTTATAAAGTGTACTATAGCCACCACAAGCATTTTGTTTTTAGGAAACAGGTTAAAGACTCCACATGTATTCAGTAACTCAAACCATATACATTTATTTGTAATGTCTCACTTACATTTGGACTCCAAACCATGTTTTTGTTGTGTATGAAATAATGACACCAAAACAATCTCTAGGAAGAAAGATGCAACGGTATACCCTGAAGGTTTTTAATCTGTTTCTCTCTTTGTTTTTAGTTCTAGGTAGAACCCTTTTACGTTTAGTGTAGAACCATTTCCACAGAGCTGTCTACATGAAACCCCAAATAGTTCTACCAGGATATAAAATGGCAAAGAACCCGTTTGAACCCCTTTCTAGTATAACTAGACATGCATTACATTGTGTTCTCTTAGTTCATAATATTTTACTGTATGTCAATGTCATTGTTTTTTCCAAAGGTTGCTTTTGACTGCTGCTGTGCATCTACAAAGCAGTGTTTAATTACATTCATCTGGCTGGTCTGCCAGGGGCCTAGGCCTACTAATACAATGGAAAGTATGCAAGGATAAACAAAGCCCTTTTTAGAAAAATAAATATTTCAGCTCAGAGCAGACTGCATAAGATAACCAAAAGCAAAAATCTGATGAAAAGATAAAGGACATAAAGCATTTATGGAGACAACTCTGTATTCATTGCAGTCACATGTTGAGGCTTATTTGTCTGCTGCAGTTAGGAACTAAGGATTCGCTTCTTGTAAAGTGAAGACAAGTTGTCTGACTTCATTCCAGTTCGTATTCCCAGCCAAATATTATTAAGGATTTCTGTCTCCTTAGAAAATGTTTTGGATACCCTGATACTCCTCAGCCTGGCCCTGTGGTCCTTTATGGCTCATTTAATATAGCTTGTAGCTAAAGGATTTATGGAATCGAATCCCTGGTCCACCGCAGATACAATGCATGTCACAAGGCTGACCAAATATGCTACAGTTGGACAATTTTGCCTCCAAAATAGCCAGAATATGGTTGAGCCTGGATTCTTGAAGGTGTTGGAAGAATTCTGCTGGGATCTTAGTCCATGCTGGTACTGTTGTACTGCACCATTATTTGCCTGTGTGTGGCCCGTCGGTTAGCTTACACGTTTTGTTTGTCGCACAGTTCCCTTTAAACCCGTTATATTTTCTTTGTGAAAAGTCCAGAAGGGAGGCTGTTTCTCAATTACCAGTGCAGGGGCAGCTGGCTGTAGTGATCCTATCATGCTCAATGTCACATAGATCACTCGCCTCACCCGTCACTAACTGAATGCTGTCCTGTCTACCTGCTCAATACAGAAACATTCATTTGTCGATAGCAGCAGAACGTATGTATGTTATTCCTGTAGAGCATTCTGGAAGAATGGTTGGACAGCTCATGGTTCTGAAATGATAACTTTTCTTTGGCCCCTTCTTAAATCAGCAGGCCGTAAAATAGTACAGTGATATACATTTTACAGAAAGGTGACCTGAAATGTGCCTGGGGGGCTCTTCTGTCTCACAGGCTGATGTGTAAGCAACTCCGCCCAGGTTTAGGAAACTCCACCCTGTTTCATCAGCCAAAAAAATTCAAATTTTACACTAATTTTTATGAATTATTCCTTACTATTAAGTTCTCAGGAGGCTTCAGGAAGCCAACAGGGGCCTGGTGGTTACAGCACCTGACCAGTAACCAGCAGGTTTCCAGATCGAATTCCAAATTGTCCAGGCTGAAATATAAAAAAAAATTCTTAACATAGCAGTTACCTAAAATTTGTAAGTTACTATTTATCACAGTGTTTGATGAATGTCTAAAGTGTAAAATGTTATATATCTTAATAACATTTGAACATTACTTTCCTATTTTATGGCTATGGTTGAGGTTGGGTAAATGTTAAGGTTAGGTAAAGGAGAAGATATGGGTTAAGGTTAGGTTAGGTTAAGGTTAAGGTTATGGTTAGGTTTAAGGTAAGTGTTAAGGTTAGGTTAATGTTAGGTAAGGGTTAAGATAAGGGTAATGGTTAAGTTTAAGGTAAGGGTTAAGGTTAGGTAAGGGTTAAGATAAGTATTAAAGTTAGGTTAATGTTAGGTCTACTTCAACCAGGAAGTAGGCAAAACTACTCTTTGGAGGAACATGCTTTGCTGCCAAATTACTTGCAGATACTCATCCCACCTCAAGGAGTTGCTAGAGTGAGGCATGTTGAAGTATCCCTGTCCCATCATCCGTCCCAACAACCTGGATAATGCTGGGCCAACATGTACTAACAGACAGGGCTTAAGTTCGCTGTGACACTCAGGACCCAAACATTTCAGCCCAGCATTTTCAAATAGTTTAATGCAGCTTGTGTTACCAACACAAAATGTTAAATGCTCAAAATAGGATGCATACAGTGTTGGATATATTGTTATTGATATGTTAGAGGAAGATCTCACTGAACAACCAGGACAAGAATTGTGTTGGTTAAAGACATTTTATAGCAGAAGGAAGTGAAATGTCATTATCGAAGCACGTTTTCACCCACTCTGGGCAGAAGGGGTGGAAACCCTATTATATTGTGCTTTTCATACAGAATATTAAAGATGCTTAAAACAAGTTAATACTTTTTTTTAAGGGAGATTGCAGTTTATGAGAGATGGCCTTTGACAGCTAGATGATGGTGCAGTTCAGGAAAGGAGACGCTTGAGTGCTTGAGTGCAGGTGGGGCCTGGGAGGAAGAAACAATGATCAGACAGTCAGGTCCATAGTTCTTCCTGAGGCCACTCTGTCTTTGAATTTCAAAGCTGCTCTACTCCGCCTCTGTAGGGAAGTAGACTGGAACATCCACCGGTGAATATGTAGGACCTACCTGGGTGATGCTATTGCAGCTTTAAAAGCCTGACCAACCCAGCCACACCTGGCAAATGTCAATAAGTGGCATAAAGCTTTTACAAATCCCTGCCTAGAACCCCAAAGAACGAGCATTGCAGATGTGGAAGCACGAATAAGAAACGACTGCCTAGAAGCCTAGAGACGAGCCAGTGCTGTAGGGGGTGTGGTCAGTCCTCTTCCGGTTGCACTGTGTGGAAATTATTTATTGTGTAATAAATGGTAAGTGGTCATTAAGGCCAGATTTGATTTGTTCAGCTCGTTTTTTCCTCCCAACTGATTTGTCACGTCTCATTTCCGGGTTAAGCCTCGTCACGTTGGCAACCGTCTCAGGTGTGGGAAGGTCAAAGATCAATCACATGCTTCCTCCAGACATGTGTTGCCAGGGCATCTGATCCTTATCACACAGTATGTTCAACCTTCATTTATGCATTCATCAACTAAACAACCATGATTTAATTCCAACTTGTAAGAGGAGTCGTACATAAGTGATGTGTTGAAGTAAATGTGGCCGATAATTTTCCCATCCTCCCCCGGACGTACTGTAGTATCAAAGTCCCCATTAAGTCAAATTCAAGATGTTCAGACATTCATGGATGACCAGAAGACTTTGTTAATGAGACCAGGGCTCAAACCCACAGTCCATATCCCAAAATCCAGTTGGAATGAAACCCTGGTGCTGTGCTGATATGGTGTTGATGCACATCAGTCAATACAAATTAGCCAGCTAGAAATCTATATATACCTGGCTATGTTAACAGACGTGACTGTCAAAGTCTGACCTGCGACTCCATAATTCACAATCAAATATCTTTAGGAGGTGTGTTAAAAGGTGATAAAATTACAATTTTACTATTTTTACAGTTTGCTGTTATTTAAACTAGACACTCCCGTGCCAGAGTTGGTGTAGTGTTCTAAGCTCACAACTCTGGACCATATGTGCAACGGCGGTTCAAGCCCCAGCTCAGTCACTGTCTGTGCCCTTCCTCTCTGTCTCCCCCTCCATGTCTCTCTCCCTAGGCTATGCTTCCTACTGTTCTGTCATAAAAATAATAACAAAACCTTCCCCCCAATAATCTTAAAAAAACAAGACTCCCATCACTCCTAACTCATTTACAGAACAACTGTTTGAGCTGCTTCCATCACTGTACGGTACATACTAAGAACCCTATACCATCTGCACATTTATATATATTAATATATATCTATATATATTAATTATATTTTAAATATATTCAGCCCTTCATTAAACCCCAGTCTCTTCACGGTATCTGTTGACTATGTATTTGAGTGTCATTCAGTTTTTAGTGTCATTTTTATCTGTGTATCTAATATAATCCAGTAATCTGACCTCATTTGCACTCATTGTATTTTGTGTATTTTATGTGTACATGCACTTTGTCATTTTGCAGTATTATGCTTTTTCTTAACCATGTCAAGCTTGCAAAACAGAATCAGTTCTCAAATGGCGTACCTGGTTAAATAAAAGTGAAATAAAAAAACTAAGAAGAATACAACAAAAAAACTGTTTATTTTTAAAGTATGTATAATATTTACTGAGCTATCTGCCTAGGCTTCTTGCACCATGGCAACAGCATTTAAATGAGAATAAAACAGACTGGGTCAAAGCAACTGTGGCTATTCATGAATTACACTTTGAGCAAACTTCAGGATATGGTCAGGTATATTTGAGTTTTACATTTTTGTTAAAAAATATAGCACCAACTCAGTTGTTAGCCTCTTGCAGGCTGCTGTAATGCATGGAGAGTATACATGTATGTACAGCTTAGTCTCTAAGAATCTAATGCTGAGTGTGATGGAAAGACTGTTTTGTGTTTCTTCATGAATGCCTCATGTGTTGTGCAACACTTTATCAGGTGACTATTGCGAGGTCTTGCTACAGGACACTGTAGTAACACCATTTTGGTTATTATACAGCACAGTGATCTATATCTACAACTGCGTGGGTAAAACATGGATTTGAAATTCCATTCAGTACTGCCTTGGTACACACACACACACACAGTTGGAGACTTTTGTATTGGAGAACCATTGTTGCATCGTTTTAGTAAATCGATTTGAAGCGCCCGAGTCCTCTGCAGGTTCACTCAGGGCATGTTGTCGAAACGTCTGGTCTTTCTAAATGCTTTTCTGTTATGAGATTATGAGGATATTGGTATGTCTATAACCTTTAACCTTTTATTCAGACGTGAATACTGTGCTTTGTGGAGATCTTATCATTTTTGGTCAATCAGCCTGGAATGTGGGTGACTCTCAATGGGAAGGGTGTGGTTTGCTGACCAGTAGTTTAGATAATGGCTGACTGGAGAATTGGCCCTGTGACCTTATGATTTTCAACCTTGACATATAATTGGTGGTCAAGTGTCCACTAGAGTAAACTGCCTCAAATTGTTGTAGTAGATTTTCTCTCACTCCTGTTAGAAATTCCTAACGCCTCATTTGAATTGTATCCACGTCACTGATTTAGCTGGTGGATTCGGTGGACACGCATCAAGGTTAGACACTGGTTGATTTATTGAATTGTCCCCCCCCCCCCCCCCCAGGGTGGTATTGAAGAGACCACAGTGGCAGAGCGACCTATGTTAGAGGCAGCAGAGAGGACGGAAGGTATCGCCTAACGCTGGCTTTTCCTCAGCCACCTCCAGCAGCAACCTGTAGCAGTGTGCCCCGTGCCTCGCCAGCAGCCTCACACACATCTTACCAACGAAGCGTCATCTGACTGTGAGTAACCCCACCTCCTCCACACCCCTGTCCCACTACTCTGGTTGATGTGTCTCTAAGCAGCATGGCTGTGTTTTTCATTTATTAACAGGCATTCAGTAATGTTTTATTAATATATACCATAGTTGGCCTTCTGTCTCTGCAGTTTGCAATCATCTTTTCTTTTTCAGATTTGATAAAGCTTCATGTCTGAGCACATAATTTAATATTTTGTATTATTATCTTTATATATAGTAAATATATATTATTTAATTGATTATTAATTACTATATTTTTTACAATAATTCTGTAAAGAAAACTACAGTGTTCATTAGTCCTTGGTTGGTTTTGGCAACAAACCTTAAACACAAACGTAACAGTAAATAAAAACATAGCCACAACGCTTTCATCTTCACTGGCAGGTGGTCAAAGTTAATGATTTGTGAGCTCTCCTTTTGTTGACCTAAAAGCAAGGCATGGCCATGAATATACATGATACTTCATCTGGAAATATCTTGATCATTGTGTTTAACATTAAGGAGAGTTGCTTATTATTCTGTCACCATGGTTGCATTAGAGTAGCTTAAACATATTTTAGTTTTAATGCCATGGCCAAACAGACTTGGCCAACTGCGTATTAAAAAATGATTTTTGAAAACATTAGGCAATTATGGACAGGCTTGTATAGAAATTGGTTTAATATTGCATCGCTGAACGCTTGTCCTGACCAGGTCTTAGTCACAGTTCATGCCCAAAAATCCAAAAGGAATTTGTGAATCTACATATTTGATGCTTGAGGACATTATTTTGCTACTCACTTTGCATTTTCCTTAAATGTGAAGAGGGACATCCGATAACCAGTAAATAACGTTGGTATAGCCTAAGCAAATCGTAATTACGAGGGTGATGGTGGTGAGAGGGGCCAGGTGGTGTAGGAATAAACGAGTGTTTGATGTACAGTACTGTGTGCAGCCCGAGAGTAAAGGGAGAGCTAGGTACTGAGTGCTTTTCAGAACCCTTGTGCTCCCGGTGTGGGTTATGTGGATGAATGAAATTATGTAAAACATATAAGCCTACAGATTGTATGAACAGGTGTTCAGTCTAACAGAGAAGCCATTCATGTTTTTGTATAATGGAAAGTCTGTTTGCAGGAAGGCTAATGCTATATAATATGTATTGATATGATACTTTTATTCTGATATCAGAATAGTTAATAAAATATATTATTCTATGTTGAGATGTGTTTTGGTTGTATGGTAGGAATCAAAACTCCACATTTACATCCATTCTGTGAATCTAGCTGCATAATGTAGAGGGACAAAGCTATTGGATGCCACTAAATGTCATGGCTATATTCAGTCTTGTTAAACTGATTTACAAATGTCAGTGGTAAAAGTGAGACATTATTGAAAAATATTTTTTGTAGCAGTTTGCTATTACTACATTTGAAAATATGAGCAGAGCTTTAAAAATGCATGAATTGAGTGCAATACTGGAATGACGAAACCTACCGGAGCCATCTTTGAAGATTTGTCTGTAGCTGAGCCAATTTGGATATACAGTATAAGTTAGATTATCATTTACAATTTGTGTTCAGAGTAGACATTTCTTCATTTGGGAGACTGACCTTAAATAATTTTGAGACCGAATTTTAGCAAAATAATTTGGCCCCCGATGAACGTAAACACTGCTTAGTTGTTATAATGTCCGGAAATTCACTGAGGTGTAGGGTAGTTAGGGAGCACCAACACTGTGCACAAGGATGGCAGATAAACGAGGCCTAATAGTCTAAAACCCAGAGCACCACCTACTGGGGATTTGGAGCCTCATCCAAAATAATATCACCAGATTTAAAAGATGGGAACAGAGCTAATAGGAACCATCTTGATTGTCTCCTCTCCATCTCTCCATTGACCTGTAGATGCTTTGTGGTGTTGTTTTGTTCAGACATTTATCCACACTAACCAGCGGGTTTACCTTTAAAGATTTGATTGTTGCAATATCAAATATTAACATTGTATGAAAATAACACGACGGGAGACATGTGAGGAAAGCACATGGGGCGGATGGGAAAAGGTCATTCATTGAAATGGATCACATTCGGTGTTATCTGTTTGTCCTGATAATGTCCCTGCAGTGGTACAGCGCTGTTGTTTTAAAAAATGTGTCGGATAATCAATATCATCCTTTTTTTAAATTAGTTGATGCTCATCATGTGGTTTGCATTCAGCATTTGTTCAGGTTGATTAATTATGGAAGGGAAAGGGCGTCCTGCCGCTACCTCTCTCCACCCACGGTACACGCATTGAGGGGAAAACTGACGCAGCCAGAAAATGCAGCACCTCTAGGGATGATGGGATTTGATGCCCTTTTCATTTTTTGACTACAGTTGAACAAATGTTTTTTGGCTTTTTACCTTTTCGTCTTTTGACATTGTATGTTTCAGGGAAGGTCAAAAGCCGAAATGTGTTTGTTTTGTTATTATCAATAAGGTGCTTTGTCATGTAAACCCACAGCCTTGTTTTCTTCTTCCAGGTGACATCAGTTGCAAGGGGATGACCGAGCGCATTCATAACATCAATCTCCACAACTTCAGCAATTCTGTACTTGAGACCCTCAATGAGCAGCGCAACCGCGGCCACTTCTGTGACGTGACTGTTCGGATCCATGGAAGTATGCTGCGAGCCCATCGGTGCGTGCTGGCTGCCGGGAGCCCCTTCTTCCAGGACAAACTGCTCCTGGGCTACAGTGACATTGAGATCCCCTCGGTGGTCTCGGTGCAGTCCATCCAGAAGCTGATAGACTTCATGTACAGCGGGGTGCTGCGAGTATCTCAATCAGAGGCTCTACAGATCCTCACCGCCGCCAGCATCCTACAGATCAAAACCGTCATTGACGAATGCACCCGCATCGTATCCCAGAATGTCGGCCTGGCCGGGCCCGGGGGGTTTCCCGCCAACCCGGGGGACTCTGGGCAGGAGACGCCAAGGGGCACACCCGAGTCAGGCACATCTGGGCCCAGCAGTGACGCGGAGTCGGGCTACATGCAGGCCACGTCCCAGCAGAGCCTGGAGCGTGCCTACACATCTCTCTACTCCTACTCGGGTCTCTCGCTGCAGAATGGGACGCGCGAACGTTCGTCCTCCCACTACATGACGAGCTATGAACCCAGTCTGGGAGCGCAGAGGGAAATGCATGACCAGGACCCGCCATGGATCACCCGCATCCACGAAAGGTCGCAGCAGATGGAGCGCTTCCTGTCCACCCCTGAGACCACCCACTGCCGAAAGCAGCCCCGGCCGGTACGCATCCAAACGGGAGGTGTTCACATAAAGCAGGAGGCAGATGACGAGTACGGTTGCTACGGGGTCGACGAGTGCACGGATGATGCCGACCATGTCGAGGGCACGGAGAGCGAACCAAAGGGCGAAAGCTTTGACTCGGGGGTGAGCTCATCCATCGGTACCGAGCCGGACTCGGCAGATCAACAGCAGTACCTAGCAGGATTCGGTAGGGAGGGGGGTGGTGAGGGCCAGCAGGGAGAGAGGACCCCCGTTCAGATCGAGGTGGATGACTCATCCCCAGAGCAGGTCAATGACGCAGAGGACGGGGCTCCACCCCACAGCACCGGCGACGGTAATTCTTTGCAACCCATGACCAACTCCATCATGGCCCAGTCGCTGCTCTACATGCGCCAGGCCGACACTAACACCAGCAACTTGAGGATGCCGCTCACCATGACCAGCAACACCCAGGTAATGGGCACGGCGGGCAACTCGTACCTGCCCACTCTGTTTGCCACGCAGTCGGCCAGCAGCAACAAGCCCTTCCTCTTCAGCCTGCCCCAGTCCATGGGTCAGCAGCCCCAGTTCGTGGCTGGGCCGTCCCCGTTCCCCCAGCAGTTGACGTCGCAGCAGCAGGTGGCCAGGGAACAGCAACAGGCGGCCAGCTTGAGCCAGGGGGAGAAGAAGCCCTACGAGTGCACGCTCTGCAGTAAAACCTTTACTGCCAAACAGAACTACGTCAAGCACATGTTCGTGCACACTGGTGAGTACACAGACTGCTCTCTTAGCATGAAGTAGAAATACTTGAAGAAGCATTATTCTCAATGAGATGTAATCATGAGTAAATGTGTATTTTGTTTAGTTGCGTAACATTTATTCATGGATGGCTGATAAATATGTCTGTTATGGTTATTATGGAGATTACATTTTGGGCAAAGATGAAGTAGTGATTTTCAGGGATTGACTCCAGAGGTTTTTTTAAATGAATCTTGTCATTGTCATCGACCCCCTCCCGATTTATCACTCCTCCATCTTCTCTGGCCTTTGGAAAGAGTTGAACATGAACGAAAATTAGTCTGTAGGTAGTTAGACTTCATTCACGGTCTCTTCTTGTGCGTCATTAAGCAAATTATGTGGACAGAGGTGGATCCCAAAATAAAATGTGTAAAGTGATAAAATCCTATTAGGGTAGCTGTGCAAGACATTTTATGGATAAAACAATAGGGTGCATGTTGGTTTTAAATATGATCTAGTCATCCGACCAAACAAAATCATTCTCATTAGGCTGTTTCCGGGAGAGAACAAAAGGGAATAGATGAGGTTGCACTACCGGATGGACAAGTCAACCCTTCCAAGGAAAACTGACAGTTTATGAAGTTCATGGCAGTTGGACAAGTGGAGGCATTGTGTTTGATTTCATAAAGATTACGACCACAATCAACTATTTTGATTTCAGCCATTAATTTAAACTTTAAAGTTAAACGTGCCTTAATCGCTAGGCCACAGAAAAATACTCCGACTTGACCCGGTGGCCAAGAGGCTTTGAGACCATGATGTAAGTCCATGATTTTGATTAAGCTGAGCTGTACACAGCACCAATACTCCTTGTGGTACATTAGAAAATGAACTGTGGCTCACCTCACCATAGCTAATAATGTATTTAATTAATACAGTAAGTGATTTTTTATTTCCTGTATGGTTGCCAGTGAAGCTAGTTCAGTAAAATATGACTCATTGATTAGGTACCATTTTTAATTTACAGTTTTATCTGTGTGGTTGGTGCATAAATATTATGAGATAGAAACAGTGATGGCAACTTCCACTGCGCGGGAGGTTGGAAGAGGTTCAAATCTGACCTGAATACATAAATGGGCTCTACATGCCCCAGTTAAGAGCAGAATGAAACAGCAATGAGTGATGCACATTGTATTGTTCATTTTCGAATAGTTTAGAAAATATATTCAAGCCAAGATCATACCACTGATACCTATTCATACACAGAGATACCTATTCATACATGGAGAGGGAAATATTGGTGCCTATTGAAATTGCAATAATCAAACGTTGGAGGATGAGTGCGCCCATCCACAATGAATGCTTAGCGGTGACGTCAGAAAAGGGCATCGAGTTCGGCCGTGTTTTGTGTTTGGCACAGTCCTCATTCGTTTTGAGAAAGAAAATAAAAAAGCATGCAACATTTTCAAGGCTACATTGGAAGAGTTGCTCTGTCACGTTGTCCTTCGTCAGCAGTGCTTTGTGTTCTGTTTTCCCTGCACCCCCCCTTTCCTTCTGATGACTTTGATTTCTGTCTACATCCAGGTGAGAAACCACATCAGTGCAGCATCTGCTGGCGTTCATTCTCCCTGAAGGATTATCTAATCAAACACATGGTCACACACACCGGCGTGCGTGCATACCAGTGCAGCATCTGCAACAAACGCTTTACCCAAAAGAGCTCCCTCAACGTCCACATGCGGCTGCACCGTGGAGAAAAGTCGTATGAGTGCTACATCTGCAAGAAGAAGTTCTCCCACAAGACGTTGCTGGAGAGACACATGGCCCTGCACAGCACAGGTGGCGCCGTCACGGGGCTGTCGGGGGCAGCGGGCGGCGCCGGCCCAGTGTCCATACCAATACCCATGGCCATGCCCGAGCCAGGCGCCGGAGCAGTGTCCCTCGCCATGCCTGTAAGCGGAGCCGCCGCAGTAGGGGGCGGGGTTGGAACAGCAGTGGGTGTGGCCGCAGAGGCGAGCTGCCAGGAAGGGGCCAGTTACGTGTGCTCTGTCTGCCCAGCCAAGTTCGACCAAATTGAGCACTTCAATGACCACATGCGAATGCATGTCTCCGATGGATAAGTACAAACAGATACACTTCTTTAACAAAAAAAGAATGAAAAAGAAAAATGGCACTAGTTTTTTTGGGGGGGGCATGAAGAGTAATGAGTATAGACACTGGCACATTAAGTTTCCCAGAAAGGATTTTTTTTGTTTTTGTTATTCTAAAAGAAAAACAAGATGGTGGCCTTAAGGCTTTGTAGTTTGATATTGATCCACTGGATGGATCCTTACTGCAGGCCTCTAAATGTATGCTTTCCTAAAAATACTGATTTATGTGTTGAACACTACCGAAAGGCCTACGAAAGAAACACACACACATACACAAACTCAAACTCACACACCTATATACAGTATAGATATATGTATGAGTGTATGTGCTCATGTGTGTATGTGTGTACTTTGTGTGTGAGACTTTGTATTAGTATGTGACTGTTTGTGTGTGTGCGTGTGCAAACATTGCCATGGAATTTCGAACATGGTAAATGTGATCCCGTATTGACCGTTTTGGACACTATTATAGGCGTCCAAGCTTACTGTGGTATAATTTTCAACAAAAAAACAACAAACAAAAAAATATCTGACTTGGCCTAAAGAGTCCCTCTGATAAAAAAAAATATTGTTGGTCACAAGTTTGCCTTCTTATGTTTGATAAGAAAAGAAGAGTAATTAATTTGACACTGGGTTTTTATTTATTGTTATGGTATTGAGGAATACAATGCAGCTGTTGTGGAGGTACAAGTTGATTTGAATAATTGTACTGAAATGTAACTTCCTGTGAGTGGTATAGGAGTGGTTATTTAGAATGTGTTTTATTGTCCATGCATTTTGAGGTTTCAGGTTCAGTTTACGAAATTAAGATTGATGACAAGACAGTATTTGAGCAAAAAAGTAATATTGTTAAGAGTTTATTTCATTTGCATACTGTACACTGCCACTAAAATCTTAGAAGACTGTTAAGGTTGTTAGACCTCTTCCGTTTAAAAAAACAATTGAGACAAAAAACGACGGAAGATGTTTCTTGACGTCAGTTTATAAAATGGTTTAGTTCTGTTTAGGTTCGACGTATGCAGCTGTGGCAGACTTGAGTAATGCTACCAGACTCACCATACCTGCTGCTCTTTAATTTGCACCAGACTGTTATCAGCTGTAGGTTACAACATGATTCGTCATTATTACTACAATTACTTAAATGTATCAACAAAACAATGTTATATAGTAACGGAAAGGTTTTTCCAGTGAAGGTTAAGACAGCTGTCATCTGGATTTTCCAGGAACTTGAGAATGATTCTGTGAACTTGGACAGAAATACCATCGTATGACCCTCCTCTGCATGCTCTGTTTTAAGTATATGACACGACTATTTGAGCAGGTGGACGAACTAAAATGCACTACTCCTGAAATGTTAGCTCCACCTGGTGGCACAAATTATATGTCATGTTTGGATAGGAAATACAGACAGGAGAAACACATGAGGCAAGCCAAACTACAATCACATATACCCTTGGTCTATAATTACTTTTACAATATACCACAATTGCATATAAACCTGTTCAGGAATTACTTTACAATATACCACAACTTGCAGATGGACTTTCCAGATGATAAGATACATTCCTGTTTTCACAGACCTAGCAACACAGTGCGCAGAATAGATTTGGGATTAAGCAGAGGGGTTGTCGCTCAAGTGTCATTTCACTTATAAGATCTGCTCTGATATTTGACTTGTCCTTCTTGCATTTTATCTAAAATAAGACAAATCTGTCTGTCTGCAACTGCAATCTGAACATCTTGCTAATGTCTTTGAGTAAACACCCTCTAGTTCCAATGGCAAGAGTGTAACTAACCACAATTACATTACAGTTGGAAAACAAATGTTGTAGATTTTAAAAGCAAAAGTGCTACTTTGCACATTTTGTTCAAATGCCTGTGCTTAATATTGAATTGTTTTACTTAAGAAATGAAATTCGATGATTTTCATTAGTTTATTTTAAAGGAAAAAATTATTTCTTAAAAGCTTGATAAAAGGACTGCATTATTTTCTTGCATATATGTTGCACTGCTTAAACCGATAAGTGCACTACTGTTACCAGAGATATTATAGTTTTAGAGAAAAAAAATCATTTTTATCTATTGTTTGGTTGTAGAATTCACGTATTAGAATAGCTTTGTTCCCTTTTTTTTCAATAAGACAATTAAATGTTTCTTGGCTTTTGTTATTGCTTGCTATTATATGTATTTACTTGTGCTGTGTTTGTGCAAGCATTTATTTTTATTTAAATCCGAACCATCGTGTGAGCTTGTCTCTGTTTTTAACCTTTTAATGTATTCTTTTCAAGAGTTAATCCCCTCTAACAGCAGTTATCCCATCGCATACATTAGAACAGATGGTGAATTTTCCTACAAAAGCATTCATGCCAAATCAACCCCCCCAAAACTTTCCCCCTCCCCCCAAAAAGAAAAAAAAATATTTTATAGTGTGCATGGACAGAAATGATACGCGTGTTTTAAAACACATTTTTAGGGGGAATTACGGGGTGGGTGGGAGATTGTACGCAGCTTATTTGGTATTTGTCAATTGTACACAAGTGCGTGTGTGTGTATGTTTGTGTGAGTGTTTGTGTGTGTTATATAATCAAACTGTTGGTGCCCCAAGTGGTGGTGGAAAACCTGACCTGTAGGGCTTCCTTTGCAATATGCAGTGCAGGTACTATGAGAAGCAACTTTTGCTAACCCTCTTGGGCTAATAAACACATTCTTTGTGCACATTTACAGTACATCTATTGTACTATCAAATATTGATCAAATATTGATACTGGTAAACACCTTGCCCCTATAGGAAGATGTGCATGGCATGTTGTGCCTAGAGCTTTAGTGAACATCAGCTGGTTGCTATTTAAATAGATTAGGCCTCCTGATAGTTCTATCAGCTTCACTGTGTTCCACCTTTGCCTCTTTCACTAGGGAGAAACAAGGTTGTGATGAGGACTATTAGTAAAAGTTAGGATTGCCTCATATCAGAAACAACATACCTACTGCATGCATGCATCAGACAGAGGTCCTTGTATAATGGTAGTAGGTTTGTAACTGGTCACTGTTGGCCTGTAGTCTTGCAGGAAGAGTCTGTAGTCTTGGGTGGATATTTGTAGTGTTGTGTATGATGACGCAAAGTCCTTCAAAGATAACTGATTTACAGCTTGATAGCTAGTTGTTATATGATTCTACACCCTGAAAGTAGTAGTATTTGGCATTCATTATTCTGTTTTCTTTAAACAGTTATTTACGAACTTCAGCTAACTTTATTCGCCGCCCACTAAACGTCAATGGAAGTAATGGTGGCATGAGCATGTGTTTTTAATTTTTTTATGACTAAATTACTTGAAAAAAGACATCAATACAAATATGCAGTTGACTTCAATCGTTCTGAGATTCTTTTTTTTAAATGCTCACATTAACTTCAATCAATTTTTATTTTTTAACATCTGTTATAGGAAAACTGAACCAAGAATGAGAGTTTCTTGTTTAATATATATACTACTTTCGGTGTGAAGTATCATGCACTGTCAAGTTGTAAAATAGTGACATTCCCCTTTAACAGATTGGCTACAGTGTAAGGAACTGCTGGGATCACATTTTGATTGCCATGAAGTTGTTGTGCTTGGTGTTGTAGTCTGCTCTATGGAATAATCTAGAAATGGTCAACCACATAGGCTGAGCAGAATAGTGGAAAGTTTATCCCCCATGAATACAGTACGAGCAATACACTGTGAAAATGAGTCCAATATCAGTTTTCTGAAAACAGAAATGATATATGGTCAACAAACTTTCTCCATAATAGCTATGGAGACATCACGTATTTAGAACGAAACCAAGACCAGACAATAGTTGCTTCCAAATATAGTATCAGTGAGATAATCCAGCATTATTTTTTGACCACTTTGCAGTCTCTTACAGTCAGCCTAAATGATATTTATGTAATAAATTAATCAAATGCACTATCGACTGTAGACGTTTTTCTAAAGTACGTCATTTTCTCATCATCATAAATTGTGTAAAAGGATCATAGCAAAGGAATTAGTCTGAAGTTATTCTCTGAGATAATTAGAGTGCATTTGTGCATCCTTATTATTATCAGACAGCTCCAGATAAATTGAATGCAAACGTAATATTGACAATGCTGAGGTATTCTGTAGTCCTCTTCGAGCCCCCCTGCCCAGTTTTTTAATCAAACTTGGCGTATAAGCAGAGGTTTAGCATTAATATCAGCTTATGGTTATATAAATGTGTGTTTTGTCCAGAGTCCATCCCTGGCCTTATTGTACCAGTGGTGGGTGTCCTATTGTTGTTTTCAATCGAGTCAGTTAAAAGGTAAGGAAAAAACATGCAATGCAACCCTGAAAAACACCCGTCATCATTGGTTTATATACTATACAGTCAAGAAAGAGTTTGTAATTTATGTTTGTAAGATTGCTATAACAATGTATTTTTCAACTATACAATATATTCACAGGTATAGAATTAAATAGATCTAAGCCTTTAGCTTTTTTGTTCGATGTTTTAAGTCATTTTCTTATATTTCATATTTTTACTTTAGTGTACAGACACAGGATGTGCTTTGTTGTCAGTTTTTACGGTGTGTTTGAATCATTTGTGTGCTCGTGTGTTCCAGGGTTTTACTATACCATTTTTTCCTTGCTACCATTGTGAACTGGTGTATTTGTAACTCATTTTTAGTTAGTGGGCAAAGAGAGGATAGACAGCCATCGCAAATTGCCAGAGGCATATACTGTATCTTCTGGCTGGACACATCAAAATCTCTCTTTCAAAATGGGAGATCCATTCAGACATATTTAGAAAAATACAACATCTAATGTAGCGGTAAGACTGCTGCGTTGGCTAAGGATGACAAAGCAGGCACTTCTCATATTTACTGTGATGTTATTGAGAGATGTTATGCTTAAATTCCACAGTGCATTAGATGTAATCAGCAACTAGTACAGTTCTTGTGACTAGCAGGCTTATAACTACGCATGCTGTTAATCTTACAGCTTCCGGTGACTCTACGTCAGTGTCCTTACAATGATTTACACATACAGTAGTTGCTCAGATAAAGAAATTATGGACAGTTGCCATGATAATAAACATATTGGTATAAAACATATAGATAAAGTCCAACTACGTGATATCAGTTAAATCTAATGAATATACTGTATATACAACTTTTTCATCATCAACAACTCTTAACACAAATAAGATAAACATTTTGAGATACACATAACTGCAGCTAAATGAATATGCTTTGAAGGATAAAAGGAGTTTGCCTATCTATCAAGTGCCTATTTGTACATTACTAAATCTTCATAAAGTAATTTTGCTGTCCTACAGTACATTTTCAAAATATATACAGTATATACACATGATAATCTATACACAAATGATAACAATATTTATAGTACTATAACAACAATGTTGGTGATTATTAATGCACTGCATCCTAAGAAAGCCCTTTACAATATCTTTATCCACCTCAAATCTTCTATTTATATAAGACAGATTTGTGTTTTTATTTCCTCCTGTCATACATAGTTTTGTAAGGATTACATATGAGAGAACAGCCAAGATAAATTACTGGAGTTCATTAAATGTAAAAAAAGATTTCCTTCCTTTCTGCTAATTTGTTTGGTAAAACAATAAATAAGCATGTACAGTAATATGACAGTTATACCTATCCTCATGTTTGCAATTACACCCACACTGCCTTGTTTGGTTTGTCTAAATCTAAATCCAGAAGATTTCACTTGTTTTAAGCACATCTAAAAAGAGCTCTGGCTTCTCGGCACAATTATCATTTTGCCACACTTAACGTCCATCATTGAATTTAGGGGGTTTTGTTGTAAAATAATTTATAAAAAAAACAGGAAAATATAGCATAGAAATGTATATGTGGGAGGGAAAATAATAATATTAACCCACCTGTTTTCTTGCCTTTCACATTTTGTGAAAATGCCTACCACAGTAAAATGTTGTCTGTAGACATATCCTTAACTGTTCTCAGAGAATACAGTGATTATGATCTCACTTCAGACATCCCAGTAAGTCGAGGTTGTAGTTCATAGTTATGATGTGTGTAATTTTTTGACCGGTTAGGCAGTAACAGGCTAAGGAGGCTTCTCAGGCCCTGCGCCTAGCAACCACAGCACTGTATATGACCAGTGACACAAGGGCAGTGCTACAATTGATTCAGCTACACCAGTCTAGTGTGAGTGGCAGTCTCTTCAGTGAACATTCCAATCCTTGCCACTCCTTGTCATTGGCACATGAAATGGAGTAGAGTGAGTGGAATGTAAGCTAAAGAGACTAGCACTCAGGGGAATTCCAGTCTACCACACCATAGCAATACCAGTTAGTAGTGCAATCAAGTTAAACTTGAAGAGTAGCAAGCCTTTGTCCGAGTGCTAACTATAACTAAAAGTGTCCTTGTAACACAGAACCAGACAGCTGCCCCACCATTAATCCACCTTCAACACTGTTGTCATTACCGTCATTGTATTATAGAGTTACTCTACAGGGGTCGGCAAAAATGGTTATGATTTTGCCCCCAAAAGGAATTGTAAAATATTTTTGTTATTGAAATATCTTTTGGAATTCAGCTAAAATATAGGTTTAATTAATGGAATCTTTCCACAAATTCAGTAGAACACATTATATGTTTGTGTCATATTATTATAAATAGGATCTATTTTAGGATTAATTGTGGTCAATTTGCTGTGTACAAAGCCACCGTCCACTCTGGTGATTCGTCTGTGTCTGAAATTAGTTGCCTGCCCTAAAATATGATTTGGATATAGTAATAGTAATTATCTTGTATGTATTTCTGCCCTGTGTTATAATGAGAGTTGGTTATTTAAGACACAGTACCTGTAGCAAATTTAACTACAGGTATTGTAATCAAGTCAAGCTGTCATTTGTGTTTGTCGGACAGCTTCATTACCAGAAATATTCACATTCCTGTAATATACAGAACATTCCCTGTACCTGTTGTAATCTGTCATTTCTCTACGTGACTTAGATGTGGACATTTTCACACTCTGTAACAGATTATGTGTTCCAAATCCTCTTACTAGGACATCAGATCAACTACTTCCTTTTCACAATTTGCAGGTTAATTGTCATGTGGCAATTTTCCCACTATGTGTAACTGAACCTCTGCAATTATCACCCTCATATTGGCACTTATTCTGGTGTCACTGGCTTGCTGAAATGTATGATTACAGATCAAAAACAAAAGGAGAAAAGCCCTGCTCAGCATCTCGGGCATTGGTTATCTGCAGAGTCAGTCCCTGCATACTGGATGGTGGCCTGCTTGCTAGCACGGCGTGCTCTTACTTCTGGAAAAGTCTGAGTATAGACTGTCAATCTGATTGTGTTTTATATGCAATATATCTCAAACTGTCCCTTAAATGTTGTCTTTCCGTTACGGAGAACATTGAGTCATCCAGAAGCTCCAGAGTTTGAACGGTGCTGAATGAAACAGCCTCAACCGTAGCTTGCTTAGCACTTGGGATAACGTCTTGGTCAGCAGGCCTCTTGCACTTCTCATATGTCCAACAGATCATGTCTGTCCATGGTGAGACTAAGCAACATTCACTGCACTATGTTAACAATATGCTTTTCTGAGTCTCTCTTTTTCCAACTAGTTTGGTCGGTGAACACATTTCTACTGACTTTCTGCTGTGTTCCACACACACCCGTGGTCAAAATCAGCATGCAATCATAGAGATTTCGTTTGGACATGCAGTGCTTCCATTACAATGCATTGCTTTGTGTTGTTTTTGAAGGTGTTGTGGTTGTTATTATATTTACCTGTTTGATATGGAACCAGGCAAACCATGAGGATTCTGTCAAACATGTTGGATGACATATGTTTGTTTCTGTGAACACCAAAGAATGATAAGAATATCACAATGTCTGAGTTTCAAACCGAAATAACATAATCGGATGCGTTAGCGATAACAACGACTACCGAGATGTACATTCTTTTACATTTGGATGTGTTGAAATCTGGCTAAAGTTATATATTTCTTTTGATACTCAAGACAGGGTGCTTGTGAAAATGTGCGTTTTGTCTTCTGATCACTATTGGTAGACTTAGTAGTTTAGTAGTTGTGTTAACGTGCCTAATGTAGACCAAACTAGCTTTTCTAAAGAAATTCAGCAAAACCGAAAAAGAAACATGACACGTAGTAGCTGTGATGTAAAACTATAGCATGGTATAACATGTATAAGATTGTAAATGTTGCATTGTCCCCTGCTTTAAAGTAATACTTAATATCCATTAGTCCTTCTATCTACACACTTATTACATTGATTTAGGCCCTTCCAATCCAAATTTGTCTGTGTTTGATCTAAATGTCTGTCATTCCAGACTTCAGTAGTTAATTTCTTCAGACAAATTCATTTCAAATCTGTTATTTTCTGATAAACAAAATGCACTGGATTGGTGGAACATTGATACTACCGTAAATTGACGCTCCATGCACATTTGATCTATTTACCCTGACTAATATAAAAATACACTGTTCTCAAAATGTTTTGTTTAGTGGAAGGTCTGTACAAAATGTTGAAATGTTTTCCAACTTTGAGATGGACCAAGAAGTTAGATGATTTTGCACACATTTGTTTATTTGCAATCTGTTTATGCCATTAGGCAAGAGTAGAACATTTTTACCATCGTCCCATTACAACCAATCGAATTAACGCTAAGAGGTCTAAATCTGATGTAAGGACTCCCTTTTGTATCCCCAAATATTATATTATAACGTGGATGCCTAACCTAGAGCCTGCTACAGACATTTATTTTCCCAGAGACCATTAGCCTGTTAACCATTAGACTTTTGAATTACAGCAAGAACATGCAAACCATGAAACAATATTCCTATTACTGGTAGTTAAGTAGTATTTAAGTCATTATAATATTATTTGAAAGTCATCACCTGTATTATTAATTAATCACTAGGTGCTCCAAAGTAATTCCAAAGCATATTTCCCTGAGCCTCATATTGCTTTTGAAGTTCCCTGTCTAATCATGTGGGAAACAATGATATTTATATACACTGCCGACTGGCGGATAGGTTGATCTACATGCCACTCACCCAGATGAACAGTTATTGGTATATTATAATCAGATAACATTGTGATGATAGGATGAAGGCCCAGATTTCCATCACAGCTGAATAGGTTTTAACATCTCTATGGAAAAGGCATTATCATAACTTTCACCATCAAATTGTGGAAATATCAGTAAGAAAACACCAGGAAAATACACATTTTAAATGCACTACCCCTTTTAAAATCTTGATGATGTGGACCAAATTTCCTATCAGTTCATGGCATGATGTTGATACCTACATGATATAATTTTTGTAATATTAATCGTTCATATCAAAGATGAATGTAACCCCTTAGAACATTTGTATTGATAGTATTTCACTTATTGATGAGGTATGACATAATTTCAAGCTTTTTTTCAAGCTGGATGTTTGAAATATTAAATGAATATGGTTAGATATTTGGGTCACGCTTCTTTAGTGTGTAGTGGCAGAAAGTCAGTGTCTCCTTTGGACATTGTAAGATCCAATCAGTGATGAATCAGAAATTCTGTGTGCTCATGTGTAGATTTATGTTACAGAAAGCCTAGCTTTTTAATCAGACACTCAAGCTTTTTGCTGCCATATCTTATAGGTGTTTATGAAAAAATGCACCAGCAGTGAAATATGAGGTGCACTTATATATAAATGTATTTAATTAAGAATCTTTTGTTAGGTTTTGTTGCTGCTTTGGCTTGCGATTTTCATTATGTTCCTGATCAAATACTCCATATATATATATTACGGTAATGAACTTGGCAGAAGTGGAGCTGTTGTAGTAAAGGTAGTTAACATCACAAAGTAACCCTGACTTATATGCTGCAGTAATGTTTTTTTTTTCAGTTTGTTTCCTTTTATGTGTTCTCCAAGTTGGTTTGTATTTTTATTACTGTTGAAACAACCATGTTTGATTTGTATGACTGCTGTTTTGAAATAGGTGATAAGGGTTATTTAAATTTATGTACAAGGAAGTTTTATACTTTGACTTGTCAAACACTGGACTGGACAAATTTTTCCAACATTTCCAAGTTGAGAGTTAATATATGAAAGACATGAACCGACTGCACAGAATACAGCTTCCTCAAACCAATTACCAGCTGATGGTCTGGGCCCAGCCTGCTGGAGAAGGAACAGTGACAAAAAAATGCTTACACTTCTCTGATTTTATTAAGGGGTGGGCTCATACGTTTTAGTGGAAATTGATAATTATATTTGCACCATTTTAATTCTGTTCAATAAGTTGCTCGACATATCTGTGGGGCTTATAAAATCTGTCATTATTATAATGTTTTCAACATTCCCTGTGCTAACAAAAGACCTTAAACAAACAATAGTCCATCTAATTGCTAAAATATCAAAAGGGATACCACTTAGTAGTAATTTAATAATCAAAAGAAACCACTTGGTGTATGCTGTCTTATGTCAACCAAACATGAAGGTTGAGCTCTGCAGTAACATTACAGGCAGCCTGTTGCAGAGCCAACTACCACTCATCAAACCAGAAAAGATATTTGCACTAAACCTATATTGGTCTTTGTTGGTGAAAAGCAATACAACAAAAAACAATTGACCCACTCTTCAAGCCACAGTATCTGAAGTAAGAGCTCTCTGTGCACAGGGGTAATGCTGTGTTAAAGGTAATATTTGAAAAGTTTGTTTTTTAACATTTTTGTGTAAAGGTACGGAATTGAAACATGTTGTCTTTTGAGGCACACATTATGAACTTGGACACGTACATACTGTTTTTTAGAGTTGAAGTGTGTGACCAATCAGAAGTGTCCGAGTCTGGGGCGCATAGATGCTCTGTTTCCTCTTGTGATTGCTTTGAACAAAATGAAACGACTCTTATAAGCCCTAAGGGACAGGAAGGAGTTTTAAGACACAAGATGTCCCGCAAACATGCACTCATTGTAAAATGTCCTCATCAGAAAATGGTGGTAACTGAACAAAAGGTAATAATTGTCATGTAGACAATATTTTCTTTCAAATTATGCCAACATAAGACATTAAACTTTGCTAAAACATACTTTTCTCTTTACTGGTTTACTCATTTTTGTTGAAAAACACAATCTTTAATGGTTGAAGTCAATTCTAAGTGCTTACATATTTTTAGGTCAAAATGACAAAAAGACCAGAACATTTCGGAAGAAAAACCGAGACGGATGGAAATGCACCTTTCCTTCAAAATTCTAAGGCAAGTTTAGCAATCCAAAGAATTAAAATGCACCCAAATATATTAATATTATTCATAATTATCATTGTGGAAAAAGACAGTCCGGGTGGCAGGGCAAAGTATTGTTAAAGTCTTCAAAATCATCAATAATTTTACAAAAGCAATCATGATAATTATGATTTTTGGTACCTGGAGATAGTAGCTTTCCTGTTATTACCGCTTCGTGGTGTTGTCGGGAGGTGTTGCAGTTTGTCTAAATATGTTAAGTGTTAGAGGAAGCGTCAGTATGTGCCTTCTTGTAATCTCCTTGGTGAGCTTGTTATTATTGAGAAGCTGAAGCCAGCCAATTGTGTTTGCACTAAAACCAAATTGCTTTTGTGATGTAGGCTATTTAAGCAAGCTTGTTGCGTCACTTTAACCGTACAGTATGCATGAGGGTGAAATTGGTAAGTTCTAGGGCTAGAGCTCCCTCCTGTCTGTTGATCTGTTAACTAGTGCAGCTTATGAAATCCCTGAATATAGCTGAGCTCTGTACTGTGTTCAGTTTTCAAATCCATCTCATTTATTACAGCTCCCAGACACACACCACAGTAAATAGCCTCTGTGGAATATCCATTCTATAAAAGATAAGCAAATAACATAACACAAGTCCACCTTTTTATCATCATATGCCACACCTGAACAGCTGCATTACATTAGTAAGCGATATTCAACCATTTCTCTCAATCCACGGGGATGCATGAGTACAAGAGGTCGCCTCAAGACTTGGTCAACTTTATATTGGTTGTTTTTGAAAGTTTGTGTTTCTAAATTATTTTTTGTTTGTTGAAATCTAAGAGAAAGACCTACATGCTCTGAGTCTTACAAATGCACCTTATTCATGTTAGTCTGAGTGGAAAAGGCTGGCTATGTAATATCTCGGATTCAGCACCTTACTACACAGCATGTTTTCACTTTATGCCAGTTTTGCTATTCTTCCGTGCATATGATTTCCAAAATAAACCTTATATATTTTGTGAAAATGTTTAAAGGGATGTGCCAAAGTTTGGAGGCGATCTCCCGAGTTTTTATGCCTATAATTTTTTTCTTTCTTCCTCCTTCAGTTATCACAATGGTATGTCAAACCTTTCCTTTTAATGTGTGAAAGCAAGTTATTTCAGCAAACAGTATCATTACCTGCCATTTTACAGTAAGCCCTGTATTTCATGTATATTTACCAGTGATGTGTATTTGTTATTATAAAGAAAAATAGCCGTAAAGCTTCATTATGTTACATAATATTGTGACTTTTTTCGAAAAACTGTGAAGACTTATCTTGCATATACTTTATACAGAAGTATTAAGCCTTAATACAAAAGACTAAAAAAAGTGTGGAAGAATAAACTGATTGTTGCTAAGTAAGGATGATTTTTTGTAAATGTTACCAGCACTTTTTTTGTAATTTTCACTCTCTGAGGTATTGTAAAAGTTCACGCTGTTTGTGAAGTTTGATTATGAAGGAATAAAAACTAGTACTTTCCTGTACTTCACAGAAAGTAATGTTGTGTGTTGTTTTTTTTACAAAATAATTTGCCCAGTAGAACAGACTTGCTCTGGTAAAAGCCACATAATTTCTAATCACTAAAATGTAATATGCTCTCTGCCTTTAATGGTTGGCAAATGCAGTATGGTTTTAATGTAACAAAAATAAATAATTTACAACTCATACATGACACATTTTCAAGATTCAAATTTAGTAAACAAGACATCTATGGTATATTTAAGCAATAAAGCACAATGGGGTGTGAAACCGGTATATGGCCAATATACCACAGCTAAGAGCTGTTCTTAGGCAGAATGCACCTGGACATACCACTTAGCCGTGACATAATGGCAATTTATTAAAACCACGAGATGCCTTATTGCTTTTATAAATCAGTTTCCAACACAATTAGAGCAGTATAAAGTAATATGATGTCATACCTGTGGTATATGGTCTCATATACTACAGGTATCAGCCAATGAGCATTCGGATATCAGATTTATATATGCAATACCGGTATATTCCCCCTTCTATGGCGCAGTTCCCAACACGTTTTATTTAAAGCTATCGTATGGCCTTAGGAAGAAAGTTGAGTTGGCAATCCAAATGAGAAAGACACTTTTTGTCAGATTAAAAAAACATCTCTAAAGACAAATACAACCTACAGTAGAACAACATAGAATCACATATAGCTAACAGAAGTATAGTTGGCTTATTTGAGTCAAAGTAAACAGAAGACAACACTCACTTTTCCAGTATAAACTGGATGTACATGACTAGAGCCAGGAGTTATTTCACAGAAGATGCTAAAGCAAGGACAACAGGTGGATTTCAACAGAACTGGTCCACAATGCTCAAGAAATCATTGCCCAGTCAAAGATGTTCATACCTAAACCAAGATGCCATGTGGCTGTGTGTGAAGCTAAGTGGGCAGAACCTAGGAATCAAGGCTGAATCAATTTTGACATGGGCCAAATTGTGATGGCTAGACGACTAGGTCAGAACACCTCCAAAACTGCAGCTCTTTTGGGTGTCTGTAGTGGTCAGTACCTATCAAAAGTGTTCCAAGGAAAAAAAAGTTTTAAACATGTGACAGGGTCATGGGGGGCCAAGGCTCATTGATGCACATGGGGAGGGAAGGCTGGCCCATGTGGTCTGATCCAACAGACGAGCTACTGTAGCTCAAATTGCTAAAATCTTTCATGCTGGTTCTGATAGAAAGGTGTCAAAACACAGTGCATCTCAGTGTGTTGCATATGGGGCTGCTGCTTTGGTGGCAAAAGTGGGACCTACACAATATTAGGCACAGGATTATAATTTCCCATACCATAATAATAATAATAATACATTTTATTTCTAATGTGCTTTTCTTAAACCCAAAGCGCTACAGTATGATAACAGAAACAACAAAGAAACAAAAGCAATAAAACACTTAATGAAAAACAGCCTTAAATAAATGTGTCTTAACCAGCTTTTTAAAGTGACCCAGCATTTGTGCATCTCTAATAGTAAGAGGAAGGACATTCCAGAGCTTGGGGGCTTTGTAAGAGAAGGCTCTTTCCCCCATGGTCTTGAGCTTACATGAAGGTTGATGGTAACGATAGTACGCCAAAAATAATATGCCAAACGTCCCTGGATGGTCTACTACATTTGTTTGATTTTTGTAGTATGCAACCATTTCCCAGAACCCCCTGCACAAGGAAAAGGGCAGGTTTCTCCCAAATTCTCACCAGACGTTAGCGAAGTGTAGCATAATATGCTGAGCTTATATATCTTGCTAACATTAGACATTATTTGAAAAATGCCTAATATTGGCCCGCAAAGCAATTGTGTGATTGTAATGTCTATTTAATTATTTATTAGTATGTCCCAAAAATGGCACACTAACTTACTATATAATAACATTTTAAGAAATACTTACTATATACTTAAAACTACATACTTTACCACCATTAGTACAGTAGATACTTGTAGTATTATGTAGTTCCAGCTTGCAATAAACACAATGACAGTATACAAAATGGATGAAGCAACTCCATACATTGCGACGGAGATCAAGTAAAGGCAATTACAGTAGAAGCACTTTTTTTGTTGATGCCTGAGCGTAATGCGCAGCCTCAGTCTTACGTGCATATTCAGGGTGAGCAGAACAGAAAAAATTGACATGCACACGCACGGCACAAACGTCATGACAATTGATGTGATTGGTTTAGTGCAGGGTTCATCAACTCTGGGCCTGGAGGGCCGAAACCCTTCGGATTTTTGTTCTCTCTTTCTAATAAGGGACTGGTTTATACCTGAGAAAGCAAGTGATTGCAATTAACTACTAGGTAAAATAAAAAAATCGAAAAGTCTTTCGACCCTCCAGGACCAGAGTTGATGACCCCTGGTTTAGTGCCTACAAAACGAAAGAAGTAAAAGAGAGCGCTTAATTGCCAAGCATTATTTACACCAATTGTTAATGTTGTTAGCTCTTCAGACCAGAACATTCATCAGAAAGTACAAACCAGAGTGCATCACAATACGCTGTAGAAACAGAAGGAAGAAAAAACGTGTACTAGAATACTAGACACTTAGACACCACTTTATTTTCAGAATGTCAGGGAAATTGACAAAATATGGAAGAAAATATTGCAAAGACTGGGAAAAAGAAAAGGGTTTAATGGAATGGATTAGGAGTATCCCAGCAGATGACAGTAAAGCTTACTGTAGGTCAGAGGCAGTGCTAGCTAAATAATAGCGCTCGTTTTACAGTTTTTCCCGATTGCTAAAACACTAAAAGTGAATGCAGAGACCGAAGCGTTGAAACCGTACCGTTTGCGTGCATGTTGTACACACAGGCACCAAATGAATAAACACAATGTCGGCATGGCACCGTAAACAATTCTGTAACACATGGTGCAAAACACTACACACATTGGCCAATCATTAAACACTGTGAAGTCAGCACGTCCATTCAATAGTTAAAACACACACAACATTAGCAACACCCCCGCACACACAGTAAAAAACTTAACCTGTAACTGAACACCAATCAGTCACTATACATATAATT
This sequence comes from Umbra pygmaea, assembly GCA_016801145.1. NCBI lineage: Eukaryota > Metazoa > Chordata > Actinopteri > Esociformes > Umbridae > Umbra > Umbra pygmaea. Next base: position 57,287 of record JACXGM010000893.1, read on the forward strand.
CAGGTATGAGCACCTGTCATGAGACAATCGTGAATATGGAGGCTGAAGGACCAAGGGGAAGGAGAAGATGAGGAAGAGACGGGGGAAGAGGGAGAGGAGATAGAGGAAGAGACTGGTAAAATCCCGACATCGGGAGTAAACATCATCGGCCAAAGGGCCATCAAGAACGTTGCCGGGCAGTGTGTGCCGCCATTAGTGGTCAGGAGGTCCTCCATCACCATGCCACCCTGGGTCCCTACAACACTGCACACATACTGACCTTTCTGCATGCACTTACATGCCAGGGTCACATAGGACCGACCAGGGCAGCCCATGTTCGTTGTCATCTGGGATAATGTAAGTTTCCACCAGGTTGCTCATCCGGGACTGGTTTGCCAACCACGACCATTTCATGGTGCTGTACCTGCCCCCTTATTCCCCGTTCCTCAACCTGTTAGAGGAATTATTTTCGGCATGGCGGTGGAAGGTCTATGACCGCCTACCACATGCACGCATGCCGCTCCTGCGAGCAATGGAGGAGGCATGCGGAGACGTCGAGGTGGGGTTGATCACGCCCGGCGATATTTTCCCCGTTGACTGGTGAGGGAGAACATCGCCTGTGATGTGGACGAGGTGACGTGGCCCGACCCCAATCGACAGAGTGATCCCTGACATGTAATGGGAGTTACAATTGTGCAATGTATCACTGAGGCTTGGTTGCAGGAATAAAAACGGTTTAAAAACTGTCTTGAAAAAAAAAGTGTCTTGAGTAAAGTTGACCAGTGTGTTGTGTCTGTTTGACTGTTTATTGTTCATGTGCATGTGTGTTCCCTATCGATCTGAAGAGGGCCTTTTGAAGTCAGAGTGTTGAGTTTTAATTGCAGAATGTCTTTTTGACATGGCAGTTAGATGTTAATGTTGTGTCAAGAATTCTTGTGTGTTGAGTTTTGACAGGATGAGCCAAATTTCGCATTTTGTGTGTAAGCAATTGGGAAAAACTGTAATTCATTGCAATAATGAGTGTTAATTCATTGTAAAGCTAGTGAATTTTAACCAAATGCACATATATTGTGTGTAAAGAAAAAAGTAACATATTTTTTAAAACTTTTTAGTAAAAACACTAACAAATAACAATAATAATAACATAATTTGTATAGACTAAAAAAAGTAAAGTGTTGCTGTAAACACCAGGAGAAGAGTGTTGTGGATATACACTCACTTAAAGGATTATTAGGAACACAATACTAATACTGTGTTTGACCCCCTTTCGCCTTCAGGACTGCCTTAATTCTACGTGGCATTGATTCAACAAGGTGCTGAAAGCAGTCTTTAGAAATGTTGGCCCATATTGATAGGATACCATCTTGCAGTTGATGGAGATTTGTGGGATGCACATCCAGGGCACGAAGCTCCCGTTCCACCACATCCCAAAGATGCTCTATTGGGTTGAGACTGTGGGGGCCATTTTAGTACAGTGAACTCATTGTAATGTTCAAGAAACCAATTTGAAATGATTCAAGCTTTGTGACATGGTGCATTATCCTGCTGGAAGTAGCCGTCAGAGGATGGGTACATGGTGGCCATAAAGAGATGGACATGGTCAGAAACAATACTCAGGTAGGCCGTGACATTTAAACGATGCCCAATTGGCACTAAGGGGCCTAAAATGTGCAAAGAAAACATCCCCCAAACCATTACACCAGGCACGTGCACAACCTGTAGGCACAGGTAGGGCTCAACCTGTGCAGAGCACATGCCCTTTTTGCCCTTACACTGTGAAGTGCCCTTTCTTTGGTGGTGGTGTTTTTTTTCTTCTTCAATAAATCAATGCTATTGGTCACCCTTTATGTCTGTTGGTCTATTTTACAAATATTTACTAAATGAAAATTCTTAAAAAGAGCCTGTGTAAATCTTGTTCGCTCCTCAAACTGTCAGTAAACCTGATAACTCCGCCCCCTCTATCTTGCCAAATGCACCGGAGTTCCCCAGCAGCCGCGTATGCAGACAGGACCTGAACGACTTTTGGCAAGGGTAAACAAAGATCTTGTCTGGAATAAGTGTTAAACACAATGTCTATAAAGGCAATATTTTACTTATTTGATGTCTGAAATTTTGGCCAAATGTATTTTACAACAGGAAAAACTAAGAACCCATATAGCTACAACAAACTAGTTTATAACCTGTTGATGAAAATGTAATGTAATGCCGACGGTGCTGTTTTAAATGCACATTTGCACACATTCGCTGGTCAAAAACCCTGTAGCTGCATTTTAGTTTAACGTTGTATAATGTTAACACTCTATTGATAAGTAATACAACAACATACAATTCGTTTTTACCATCGGATTTAAATCATAACCGCAGGTGTGCCCTGCGCTGTTTCATACTGGAACTTATACAAAGCGACGAGTGATCCTCGTCATCTAGGTAACATAGGCTATATTTCTAAGAAATTTATTTTTTGATTTATGATTGCTGATAAGCTTAACTTATTAACATTTAATCATGTCATGGTAATAATATTAAATAATGGTTAATTCAAGGCTGTTAATATGCACATATTAGCTAATTTTTGTAGGTACAGTATAGTATTCTGTAATAATAATATTAATAATAATGTGTATTTTTTATAGCGCCTTTCAAGAACCCAAGGTCGCTTCACAAAGTGATGCAAACAGTTTAACAGACAGAAGGACAGGCAGTCTGCTTATACAAGCAAAAAAGCAAATGGAGACATCAAACACAAAAAAACCAGAGAAATAAAAAGATAGATAATACAGATAGATACTGTTTAATGACTGATAATTTGTACTGTACTCTCGGCTCGTCTTCACATGTATAAATGTAGTACAATAATGTTGTAGTAACTAAAAAGACATTACAGAATCAGATCACTGTGAAATCTTTATATTTTATCATGCAGAATGTAATGCAAAAGTTTTTGGACGGTAAGATTTTTACATTTTTTCATAAGAAGTCTCTTCTGCTCCAAGGCTTCTTTTATTTGATCCAAAATACAGCAAAAACAGTAACATGGTGAACTATTTTTACAATTTAAAGTTACTGTTTTTTATTTGAATATTTTAAAATTAAATTTATTTATTTTATCAATGCTGGATTTTCAGCATTATTGCTCCAGTACAGTATTCTTCAGTGTCACGTGATCATTCAGAAATCATTCTAATTTGTTTTTCACTGCAACTGTAGCTTTCACATTATTATATTTTTTTTTCATTGCTGGCTTATTTTAGGGAAAGTGTAGTGAATAAGAGACCAGTTGATGTCAGTCATAAACATCTTCAAGCATATTGCTCACAGAAGGTTGCTCTTTTGAAAGATGAAAGATGCCCTGAAACCCTGTATATCTATATTATCTATATTATTATTATTATTATTATTATTATTATGGTTGTAATTAATAGTGAGTATACACAGCAAAAATTGCAGTGTTAATTTAACACTGGACTTTTTGTTGTGTATCTATTCTACAGCTTTTTTTTACTATTATTTTATGATATTGAATTTGTCATGAAGATGTGACCATTTCTTACTTTTATTTAGGCTTACTAAATAATGTTAATATATATATATGTAAAAAGGAGGGGGGTGCCCTTTTTCAGTTTCAACACATGCCCCTCAAAAGGTCTGTGCACGGCCCTGCATTACACCACCACCACCAGTCTGCACAGTGGTAACAAGGCATGATGGATCCATGTTCTCATTCTGTTTACGCCAAATTCTGACTCTACCATCTGAATGTCTCAACAGAAATCGAGACTCATCAGCCCAAGCAACATTTTTCCAGTCTTCAACTGTCCAATTTTGGTGTGCTCTTGCAAATTGTAGCCTTTTTTCCTATTTGTAGTGGAGATGAGTGGTACCCGGTGGGGTCTTCTGCTGTTGTAGCCCATCCGCCTCAAGGTTGTGCATGTTGTGACTTCACAAATGCTTTGCTGCATACCTCGGTTGCAACGAGTGGTTATTTCAGTCAAAGTTGCCCTTCTATCAGCTTTAAGCAGTCGGCCCATTCTCCTCTGACCTCTAGCATCAACAAGACATTTTCGCCCACAGGACTGCCGCATACTGGTTGTTTTTTTTTCCTTTTCACACCATTCTTTGTAAACCCTAGAAATGGTTGTGTGTGAAAATCCCAGTAACTGAGCAGATTGTGAAATACTCAGACCAGCCCATCTGACACCAACAACCATGCCACACTGAAAAATGCTTAAATCACCTATCTTTCCCATTCTGACATTCAGTTTGGAGTTCAGGAGATTGTCTTCACCAGGACCACACCCCTAAATGCATTGAAGCAACTGCCATGTGTTTGCTTGAGTAGATCATTGCATTAAGGAGAAATTTAACGGGTGTTCCTAATAATCCTTTAGGTGAGTGTAGATGAACATCAAGTTGAGTTATTGTTAAAAGTTCCATTATTGTCAGTTGCGATACATCTGTAGTCTCATTCTTGCTGATCCTCGATCTCATCCCTGATCATCTTTGTATTTCCATTTGTCTCTGTTACTGTGGAGATAATTAAAGGCAAGATATAACCATGATGTGGAAATAACAAATACAATTTTTGAAATTAAGTGAATAGGGTAAAGAAAATCACATTTAAATGTACATTGTGGAAAGATTTATTGGAATTATTAACTCAATGGCAACGTAAACAAATTGGGCATTTTGGGCTGTTTGAGTAGTCATTGGGCTAGAATTTTTTTTGACCTGGGCACCCTGCCCCCTTGCATAAACACCTAATGGCCACTGGGCTTCCTTCTTCCGGTGGGGGTTTTTCGTAAGTACGTACCATCTCTGTTGTCTCTCTGGCGTCTCTCTGTGGCGCAGCATAATATCAAAGAATGGCTGAATCCCAATATGCATACTACATACTACATACTAAAAGTACGTACTACGCAGGTGGTGCTAAAGTACGTACTATTAAGTGTATCGTAAGCGAGTATGCTAGCATAGGGGATATACTAACGCGTCATAACTTTGCATCTAAAATTAGACCACTTCCAGAAGCGATGAAGCCCGCGAAGCTTGAACAGT
>JACXGM010000894.1:0-62176 GCA_016801145.1 Umbra pygmaea
GAATGCGGCACCTGTAGCCCATTTCCTGCACACGCCTGTGCACGGTGGCTCTGGATGTTTGTACTCCAGACTCAGTCCACTGCTTCCGCAGGTCATCCAAGGTCTGGAATCGGTCCTTCTCCACAATCTTCCTCAGGGTCCGGTCACCTCTTGTCGTTGTGCAGAGTTTTTTGCCACACTTTTTCCTTCCCACAGACTTTCCACTGAGGTGCCTTGATACAGCACTCTGGGAACAGCCTATTTGTTCAGAAATTTCTTTCTGTGTCTTACCCTCTTGCTTGAGGGTGTCAATGATGGCCTTCTGGACAGCAGTCAGGTCGGCAGTCTTACCCATGATTGCGGTTTTGAGTAATGAAACAAGCTGGGAGTTTTTAAAAGCCTCAGGAATATTTTGCAGGTGTTTAGAGTTAATTAGTTGATTCAGATGATTAGGTTAATAGCTCGTTTAGAGACCCTTTTCATGATATGTTAATTCTTTGAGATAGGAATTTGGGGTTTTCATGAGCTGTATGCCAAAATCATCAGTATTAAAACAATAAATGACCTGAAATATTTCAGTTGGTGTGCAATGAATCTAAAATATATATATAAAGTTTAATTTTTATCATTACATTATAGAAAATAATGAACTTTATCACAATATGCTAATTTCTTGAGAAGGACCTGTAATCGGAGAATGCAGTCATTCTTAGTCAAAATCTTAAAATTAAGATATTTTTTTGTGATTTTTCAACATTTTTCTCTCCTCCCAATTCCCTCTAATCCTGCATTGTTGGCAGCTCTGCAACTCCTTGTACAGATCTGTGGAATAGCGAAGGGTGCGCACATGGTTAATCCAAGAACATGTCACCCAGCCGCCAATTCTTTTCACACTGGGAATCCAACACGGAAGCCTTTAGTCAAATCATGCGTGGGATGATTTCGTTCACCGACTATATTTCGACGATTGAACCCACAGACACCCTATCTGGACACACGGGAGTCGCTAGAGAGCAACGTGGTAGGCTAGATAATCAGATTTATCTAACCCAAATCCCGGGCAGCAATATGCAAGAGGCCCTGGGAAAGTCAGAGAACCCGTAGTCAGGCTCGAACCTGTTACTATCATGACTTAGACTGTCGTTCAATGCAGTGACTTAGCCCACTATGCCACGATGACCCCAATCAATCCATGGAGTGGGAATTTAGAATTTAGAATCATGACCCTATTTTCAAAAAGGCAACACAACAGCCATGTCATTTTGTTATTGCATCTGGATCCAACATCCAGGTCACAGGGAGAGAGTTGCTTTAGAGTAGCACAACTATCTTTCTTTACCAAAGCAGATGTTTGGAGACGCTTTGTCTTTTCCGTAGCATGAAACTACAATAGAGGGTTAAAAACATTTACACATTTGCATCCATTTCATATTCTTTTTTAATATATTTATTCATATTTTATTTACTTTAATTTCTTTCGAAAACCCTAGGTGTCAAAGAGCACCCGACTAAATAAGGGGGGATATAGAAGACTTTCCTTTGAAGTTTTTATAAAATAATCCATGTTTTTGTCCCTCATTCTTTTTAATAGGAATTTAAGCTGAAGAGTTACAACCTTAGTCGAAATGGAAACAAACATTACTTAATTTCTCTCTATCCACACAGGAAAAGAAGGCACTCTGCTAATGCAAAGTTTGAACAAGCTGCCTACCCCAGAGGAAAAACTGGATGTACTCCTCAAGAAGTATGCAGAACTGGTGTGTTCCCTTCTCCCCTAAACCCACACACCAGAGAGTAACGTCCTTCACTGCAGCAACATCCAGCAGCAATAAACAAAACAGGTTCAAAGGAAACAAATAAAACACAAATGAATTAACAGGAAAAATCTGCCCAGTGAGAGCTTGGCAGTAGTTTTGCTTCGTACAATGATTACTTAAATATTATGCGCCTTTTGGCAGCAAGGGCCATACACCATTTAACACAGAAAGATGTAGCATGGTTCTATCCTTTTTCAGATAATACCAGAACACTTTGCATTATTCATAATATTACGAAAGACATTGAGTATTGCAATATACATTTTATGTAATTGAACTATTCCTTAGGCCATCCAACATATACACTGCATTCCAAATTATTATGCAAATTATATTTTACACTGTTTTTCCTAAATTGTCGATGCAAATGACATTCAGTATAATTTTCAAGTCACCAACCGTTAGGGTATAAGTCGAATTTAATTGAACAAACCACCAAATGAAAAGAGTAAAAATAAAAAACTCAAAATGCACTGTTCCAAATTATTATGCACAACAGTTTCAAAACATTTTGTAGGTTGTAAAGAACTGAAAATGGTCATTTGTTGAATATTCAGCATTAGGAGGTATTTTACCATATTTTTCTGAAATCAAAAGCTATTTCAATCAAACACATCTTAACAGGGCAAGTTACATGTTAACATAGGACCCCTTCTTTGATTTCACCTTCACAGCATCCATTGAACTTGTGAGTTTATGGAGAGTTCTGCTTGAATTTCATTGCAGGATGTCAGAATAGCCTTCCAGATCTACTTTTTGATGAACTGCCTCCTACACTCACAGATATTTTGCTTGAGGATGCTCCAAAGGTTCTCAATAGGGTTGAGGTCAGGGGAGGATGGGGGCCACAACATAAGTTTCTCTCCTTTTATGCCCATAGCAGACAATGACACAGAGATATTCTTTGCTGCATGAGACGATTTTGCTATGGAAGACACAGTTCTTCTTTTTGTACCAAAGAAGAAAGTGGTCATTCAGAAACTCTATATACTTTGCCAAGGTCATTTTCACACATTCAGGGACCCCAAAGGTGCCTACCAGCTCTCCCCCCCAAAGGGGCCTACCAGCTCCCCCCCCCCAAAGGGACCTACCAGCTCTCACCCCCCAAAGGGGCCTACCAGCTCTCTACCCATGATTCCAGCACAAAACTTGACTCTGCCACCTCCTTGCTGACGTCACAGCCCTATTTGGACACGCTGATTATCAACCAAACATCCACTACTCAATCCTTATGGACAATCCAGGGTTGCACTGGACAATCCAGGGTTGCAATACTGTTTGAAAATGAGTCTTCATGTATTTCTGGGCCCATTGCGACCATTTCTGCTTGTGAGCATTGGTTAGGGGGTGGCCGAATAGTCGGTTTATGCACAACTGTAAGCTTCTGGAGGATCCTTCACCTTGAGGTTCGCTGCGCCAGCAGCTTTAAATACCAATTTTATGCTTTGTAATTGCATTTTAGCAGCTGCTCTTTTTATCCGATGAATATGTCTGGCAGTAACCTTCCTCATTATGCCTTTATCTGCACGAACCCGTCTGTGCTCTGAATCAGCCACAAATCTCTTTAATTGGGCTCACCTGGCAAACAAATTTTCACAGGTGTCTGAGATTGATTTCAGTAATCCAAAGAGCCCGGAGACACAATACCATCCATGAGTTTGATTGAAAAACAAAATATTTAATGTTTATGACACATTTCCAATTTGCATAATAATTTGGAACACGTTGTACCGTACACTGCATTAAAAGATTAAAAGCGAAACAGTTGTCAGGTGTCGAGATTAAACCAATGTACACCCATCTATCCCTACCCACCCAGCCATACCAAATCCTCTTAGGGCATTCTCTTTTTCTTTCAGTTACCCAGTTGGATGTTAGCGAAGAGGAGCTTAGAGAGTACATACTGTATCTTTAGAGGGTTAGGGTTCTAATGTATCAGTGTGACCTCCAGGTGGAGGAGCGCCGGGCAGAGCAGAAACAGATGAGGTTCCTGCAGAAGAAACAGGCCCACCTGGGGAAGGAGAAGGATCAGCTGCAGTTTGAGCACAGCAGAGCCATCCTGGCACGGAGCAAGCTGGAAAGCCTCTGCAGGGAACTCCAGAGACACAACAGGACCCTCAAGGTAAACATAACTCATTAAAAGTGACAACAGACTGGAGATTCAACAACAAAACAACCCTAACAAAGGGAATGGTTTTGCAGGTGGTGGCCACCAACAAGTGCTTTCTCCTTATCCTTCATGACTGATTCTTCTTCAGTTCTATTCAATGTTGTGTGTTAACAACACTCAAAGTGGTAAACACAACTCAGTTAAAACAAATTTACTCAGTGTTGTGGGTTTACAACCATGAAGTGGGTTGATCCGTAGCTTTACCCTTGGGCTATACATTATAATCGCTAAAAGTAAATCTGTGACCACCACCATTTGGCATACAGACCTGAAAAAAACAACACATAACCTGTTAAGAGTTGATCTGTGTCAATGAATGTGTACATATTTACATAAAGGACTCAAATTAAAATGTATCAGCATACCCCTCCATTGATGTGATTTCAAATAACTGTATTGGTTGGACTTGAAATACCACAGAGATTTCAAAGAAAGTTGAAATGAATGCTAAGAGAACGTAGACGTTTTTTTCAATATATTTTATTCTATTTATTGGTAAGATTTTGCATATAGGCTACTTTAAAGCAAGTCAAGCGGTTTCAAACAAGTACAGTACTGTACATAATGCTGTAATGTGCAGTGTGCCACAGACCCTTCCATTCTCTATGCTTTTGTGACCATTTGATTTGATGAGGTAGCCTATAATGACAAAAATATACTGAACAGCTCAATAAAATGAAGGGAACATACAATCATCACAGTATAACACCAAGTCAATTAAACTTCAGGGATATCAATCTGTCCAGTTAGGAAGCATAAGCAATTGTGAATTAATGTCACCTGAAAATGAATGTGACAACAGGTGCACTGGATAGGCAACAACAAGACAACAAAAAAGGGAATGGTTTTGCAGGTGGTGGCCACAGACAATTGCTTTCTCCTTATCCTTCCTGACTGATTCTTCTTCAGTTTTGCATTTTGCTAGTGTCCTTGTCACTACTGGTAGTAAGAGGCGATACCTGCCGCCCATTCAGGTTGCAAACACCAGCATTGTTAGGTCTGGCATTGGCACCCCATTCTCTTCACAGATGTGAGCAGGTTTACACTGAGCACATCTAACAGAATGGAAAGAGACTGGAGACGCCATGATGAACGCTATGCTGCCATGGTGAATGCTATGCTGCCTGCAACATCATTTAGCATGACCGGTTTGGCGGGGGGTCAGTGATGGTCTGGGGAGGCATATCCTTGGAGGGTCGCACAGACCGCCACATGCTAGCGAACAGTCCCCTGTTATAGGTACCGGGATGAAATCCTCAGACCCATCGTAAGATCTTACACTGGTGCAGTAGGCCCTGGGTTCCTCCTGGAGCAGGACAATGTTTCTGCCTCATCTGGCTAGAGTGTGTAGGCAGTTCCTGGATGACAAAGGCATTGATGCCACTGATTGGCCCTCATGTTCTCCAGACCTGAATCTAATTGAGTACATCTGAAACATTATCTATTGTGCATCCGATGCCACCAAGTAGTATCACAGACTGTCCAGGAGCTAACTGATGCCCAGATCCAGGTCTGGGAGGAGATCCCCCAGGACACCATTCACATCTCATCAGGAGCTTGCCCAGATCTTGTCAGGAGTGCATACAGGCACATGGGGGCCATACACACTACTGAGTCACATTATGAGTTGCCGTGATGAAACTCACACAAGTTGCAACTGCCTGTGATTTCAATGTGTGTGAATCCAGCCCTGAATCGGTTGGTGATTTTGGTTTCCATTGATTGTTGTTACGACATTTTGTTCTCAACGAATTACACAACATACAACATATATTTTGTTAATCGAGACCCAATGTGTGATTTAAGTGTTCCTTTAATATTTTGGAGCAGTGTTTAATTAAGTATAATTAAGCCTCTCAAAGCTGATCAAAGCTCTAATCCAGACATTTTCCAACATCCTGCCCACCAGCTTTGGCCGTTTTTTATGCATTATCAGGAGCCAGTAGACTGATATACAGTACTTTGCTTAGTGGGTTATTGGGTGGGAGCTTTACTAAGTGCTGGATGATTTGAAACTGAATGTGCTTGTCTGCTAGGTATGAATAATCTTCTTAATCAGACAATTTTCATGAAGTGTTACAGGCTAAACCATTGCTACGGTATCTTTAGATGTCTAACTTTTTTTAATGAGTTTTTCCCCCGTCTGTGATAATTAATTTACGAAAAAGTCACAGCTTCATCACTGCAACTCCAAGCAGACTTGGGACAGTCAATGTTGAGATGTGCCATTCTGCATCTAATCATTCTCTTCGGCTCAACCAGGAGGTCCAGACCAGAATATCTTGGCTGGAATAAACACATTTTACAGCTGCATACCTTGATTGAGCTTGATTGAGCCCAAGACCACACAAAGAGCCATTGAAGCCCAAATAACAGAAGGCAACAATATTTCATTACTAACCGCTGAATCCTGGAAGATGGTCAGTAATTGCATTGCCCTCCATAAATGGGTACTGTACAGTACCAGTAGTTTTCAGAAATCAAACTGAACCTAGAAGTCCATAGTCATCTCATTTAACTACAAGGGAGCCGAGCAGCAACACACTTGTCTCTTAATGGAAGTTTGACAAAGTGATCACAGAAATGAGAATCCAAGTAAAATACTAAATACAGAAAGGAGAAATTTTTTACATTGATAATTCACTGGTGGGTATCTATGACTCAATTGAATCTCAAACTTACTAGAAAAGGGAAATAGTTCAAATGAAAGTTTAAATGCAACCAAGCAGATGAGGAAACTGTGAAGACTAACACCCTGTGTTGCTTGTCGTATCAGGACAGCCCAATAAATAGTGTTTTTGCGCAGCAGCTGCACTGCCTGCTTATAGTTAGTCCGTGCTCAGATTTTTTAACAAAGCAACAACAATATAAACAGGTATCGCTGTCAGCAGGGCTATAAATCACCTTCTGCACACTATTCCACTAGGGGCTGCCTTACGGATAAAAGTCTATAAATACAAATTTGTTAAAGGTATTGTCTCCATTTTTGGGGCATCAGTAGAAAATTTGCTGTGAACCACTAGAGGTAAATCAAATCACTATAAATATATGTATAGTCACTTAAGGGTAAAGCTTAATAAAGACCAGTGTGTTCCCAGGTTTTTCCTGCCATTTTATCTCATTTATTTGTTGGTATCTCAAACTGTTGAATTCGTATGACTTCCTGTCATTTATGTAACTTTCAACTCTAAAATTCTACAAACTGAACATTACAGTATGCAATGCAATACAATAATGCCTTATATAGGCAGATTCACCAATTTTTATCCATTAATCTAACCCTTGGTTCTCTTTTTAGCTTTATTTTGTTTATTTTGCCAACCAGGCAAGTTGACTAACAACCAATTATTGTTTGGAACAACAACCTGGGGGAATGATACAGGGTCAAAGTGCAATTAGGGTTAACTGTCTTGCTCAAGGACAGAATGATGAGTATTGACATTGGCTTTAAGTGGATTAGAACAAGGGACATTTCAGACACCCGTCAGATGCCCTAAACACTAGCCCCGGTGGCCGCCCCATATATCACCCAAACAAAACATTGTAGTATATAATAACATAAACAGATTATATAGTGGACCGGCAATCTATTTTGGACATTGTTAGCATTCCTTCTATATTGTGTAAAACAGTTAATACACATAAGGCATACAAATTCCTCTTCTGCAACTTTACAATTCTGTCAAGCAATTTGATTGCTCTTCCCTTTCACAGCCTTTAACTTACTTCACGGTAAACTTTTAATAAATCTTTGTTTTCAGTTGAACAATTTCCTGCAGTTAATGTCCCAAAATGCCTTGCTTCTCTTTCTTGCATCTTCGCCTTCATAAGAAATACTCGTAAAAAATATAAAGGCAAAATAAAAAGAATACGGAGGACTAGTCATTAATGGCATAATGCTAAGTGATTTGTAAACACAATTATCCCACTCCGGTGGATCATTCTCGTGTTTGTGTGTCTATTGGGACGTACTGAATCTGCTGTCCCTGGGAAGGTAATTGGACCTCCTGTCTCTCTCTCCCCTGTCGACTCACATGACAAACTGTGCTGTGTATGTGTGTGTGTGTAGGTGTGTGTGTTCCACATTTGGGCACTGGGAGGAGACCCCTCAGACAAGGACCAGTGGTGACGTTGCTCTCTGACAAGAGAGATGGTCTCATTGTGCTTTCGTGGCAACTGCCCTTCGACTATAAATCAAAAGAGAGGGAATGAGGCCCAGAGGGTACGGCACCTCTACCTTCATAGGCTGAAGCTTTAATTCCTTCGGCCATCTCCTTCCGCAGATCCTTGTCTTCACCTCAATACCTAGAATAAAATTAGGGCTAAAGCCAGGTTAATATAATCATTTTATATGTAATGGATTACATACAATGTACAATTTCAGATATGTACAACAGAACTGCTCTTTCAAGTGGCCAGTTTGCAAACTCTGTAAAAAACTGTATTTTTTATATTTAAACAATCAGAAGACAAACTAACAAGTATATAGTGTTTTCTGAACTATGCAACGCTTTATTACACACAAAAGCATGGCCTACAATGCATAGATTTGTTTAACTACTAACCGGAGTTTGCCCATTGACAAACACCTCTCATCACCTCATCATTGGAACTCCTGTTCAAATGGCAAAATATGAATTGCTTAGTGTATGAAATCATTGTTCCATAAACAGTTTTTTCAGATTTCTTTAATATGAAATACATATTCTACAGCTTTTGCAAGCTGGTCACTCAAAGAGAATGTAGTTCTATATTCACTCCACAATTCTACACAAATTCTTCAAATAGAATACAAATATTTGTATAAATAGCCATTTATTTGCACTGAAATGTGATTTATATTTGCAAAAAATGTTAAATGTAATCTGCCTATCCCATTTGAGAGTGGGGCATTTTCAACACCATTTATTTGAGTTTGACGCACTGGTGGACCAGTAGGAAAATGCACCGTAGGTTGATCTGAATGAATGACGTAAAAGAAAATGTTGAGATTGAATGACAGAAGAAGGTTGTGTTGAAGGTCGACTAACGCCTGAATTTTCATTCTCCTTCCCACTGTCCTCACTCTCTCTCTCTCTCTCTCTCTCTCTCTCTCTCTCTCTCTCAGGAGGACACCCTGGCACGTTGTCGAGAGGATGAGGAGAAGCGCAGGGAGATCACCAGTCACTTCCAGAGCACCCTGACGGACATCCAGGCTCAGATCGAGCAGCACAGTAACCGCAACAACAAGCTATGTTCAGAAAACACCAACCTGGCAGAGAAACTCAAACACATCATCAGTCAGTACGAGCAAAGAGAGGAGGTACATCAGGGACACCTATAGCCTCAACTTCAGTGTTACATCTTCACATCTGTGCAATGTCAATGCAGTCACCTCATAGAATTGTATGATAATGAGATAATTCATCTGTCCCCCAAAAAACAGCAAGAGGCTATTGCTCATTTCTTCATTTTTTTACTAGTGGAATTTCTGATCTCAAGTGCCATCTGCTGGTTGTTGCCAGTATGAATACAAGTCATAATACCAGCCAGAAAGACCAAGAGATTATTTTATATATTTTCAAACATGTGATTAGATCCACAGATTGCAATGCTGAACAAGCCATTCCCATAAAACGGAAGTTGGCTAAAGTTGGCTACATGCTGAGAAGGAATTATTTCCAGATGGACATTAATTAGCTTTGTTCTTTTTGGCAGAGAACTTGCAGATTATGTCACAGTGTTTACAGTATTCAGTAAAGAAAGTGATTAATCCTTTCTGCAAAATCAACAGTATACTGAAAACATTACTTTCCCAAATTTATCTAAATAGGATGTCATCTTTTTTATTATAATGTCAGCCATTATCATAATAATCTGATAACACCTAGATAAAATAACACTTGTAAAGGCTTCATTAAGGGGTTATAATGATCTGGTTAAAGGAAAATTCCACAGTAAATCAGTTTCTTAATACAGTATTTACAAACTTTATCATAGATGATTTATGTCATATACAATGTCTGCCTGCCAATGTATCCGAGAACAACCAAGAGTATATTTCGGCCACTTCTTTATCAGTTTGCACTTGAAAAACCACAAGGTCCAGAATTCAAAGCAAACTTAGTGCCCGCCCACTGGCAAGTAGCTTACAGTGATCTCCAATAAAGTAACTGTGGCCTAGTTAGCTATTCACCGTACCTAGTAACGTTTACAACCGTTCACAAAATTGTCTGGGAGTTATATGAGCTATCTTACTCTAGAGTGAATGGAATGGTGTTGAGCACATCAAACCCATTGTTTGATACCGTTCCGTTTACCCCAGTCCGGACGGTAATATGAGCCCGGCCATTCACCGTATTAATTAGTCACTAATACCCCCCAAGTCAATCAAGAGCTATTAAGAGTGATATGTTGGGTTGATAAAACAGTGGATGAGGAATTCTTGAACAATGGCATTGCTTTATACAACAATCTGTAATCTAACATTATTTTGAAGTGTCAGGCCTTAAAAGATAGAAGTTGTAACCTATAAGAAGCCCATGACAAAAACCTGTGTCTAATCTAGTATTATCTCACCATTCAGAGCTTGGAGAAGATCTTCAAACACCGAGACCTACAGCAGAAGCTGACTGATGCTAAACTGGAGCAAGCTAATGCCCAGTTACAGGAGGCAGAGGAGAAACACAAGAGAGAAAAGGAATACGTGAGTCACCACAGACCAACTGTCACTGACCCACAAAGTATTGTCAAGCCATGCAAAACGAAACGCCCTTCCAATTTTTTGTTCATCATGGTGTACCCCAAAAATTTTAAACACATCCTATTGTGCATGCGATGCTAACAGAAATAAGTATTGTAACCATTCGCTGTCTCTGTCATTAGCTGCTTAGGGAGGCAATTGACAAAACAAAGAAATGCTACACATTGAAGGAGCAAGAGTTGCAGTTGAAGAAAAAGGTAAACGTGTGCTTTACGTGTGTTTTGTTTTCTAACCAGTTACTGGTACACGCAGCTGAGTGGAAACTACAAGCTAAACTTCTGAGAGAGCAAGAGACAGTCATGCAGGCCCAGGTGAATATATCCAAGTGGTGCCAAGCACCCTTATTAAATATTTCTTTCAGGTCCAAGCCTATGAATGGCAGGTACAATCCCAACATAAACCTCCTCCTTGCTTCATTTAATTTTCCGTTTATAACTAGACTACATGGGTTTAAATATTGCTTACCTAGTAGTTATTGTGCTTGATTTGACAGAAACTCCTTTTAGTTATTGCCACCAGCAAAAAGGGCAGGCACAATCCCCATGATAGCAGCAGGCAAGAGCAACCCAATCGCCCTGAGCTATTAGGATAAAGCAAAGCATCATGGGAATGCTCAAAATGCTCTTGCAATTAATCTGACATGGCATCAACTGAAGTGATGATTGCATCAAGGCAATTCTGTTGCTGTATTTTCGATTGTAACGCTTGGTGCATAGTACCCTAGTATCGTTGATTATTCCATTTGTAGGTTATGATAACATAAAAATTAAAGGTTTATTGGATGTGGCGCAATCATTGTATGGGTTCAAGCTAATTATGCAATAAAATTAGTCAGCCTGATGTTATGATTTACCGGTTCCACTACCAGGCCTATGGTAAATAGTAAATCATACAAAGATAAATGGTTTCCCACTGGATTCATAAATTATCATTGACAGTTTATACAATCATAATTAATCGCAGAGAACCCATACCAATATTTAAAGGCTTGTGATTTTAATAGAAACAATAGCCTTCCCCCCAACCTAATCAAAATACAAAGTAATAATAAACCAAATTATGTTAATATTGCCTTTCAGTACCCATATGATTCATCATTTATTTGTAGCAACCCATGTCACATTTTCAATCCAATTAACTACAAATGTCAAACTTAATTTCTTTCTCCAGTAATAGACATAGATTTATAGATAACACAAGGAAATGGCCGAAGCAGCACAGCAAGCAAGAAAATCAATTAGAAAGTCTTGAGGCAGAAACGTATCTTTAACAAATGAGCCTTCTGAGATATAAAACATATTCAAGCAATAGAGTTCTCTTTTATAGAGCATATCAAATCCATTGTTTTGTTGTTGTGTGAAACGTGTAGCCTAACTGAAATAACAGTTGATCTATCAGAGACAGGTTTGAATATAGGAGTCTGGTAGTGGGTACGAAGCTGTATCCCCGCAGGGACTCAAGGGATTAGCCTAATAACTCTAGATGGACTGACTGAAAAATAGCCGTGTTCATTAACATAGTTCTGTCAACACCGAAGAGAGCAATGCTAAAGAGTAACTCAGGAAGGCTGAGGCGTTCTGTCCAACTGAACATTGAGCATACACAATGAGGTTTCTTGGAAATGGAATCCATTGCTAAGTAATTAAATCAATGAAGACACAAAGCAACTACAGACATATTTTGGGTTTATATACACTACTGTACATGAATTTGAGATTATATTAAATATTATATTAGCATTAGCAATGGAAGATGCACACTGCAATTTTTTAACTCTGGTTGTAAAAGTGTCACTGTTGAGCCAAACGGGGTCCTTGAAAGTTGTAGGCTAAACTATGTCGTGTGTGTCAATTTGTATAGGATGTCATCAAACCCAATCCTTTTCAAAACTGGAATTACATGGCTAACCGGTGAAAGATCATGATTGTATTAATAGGTTGGCTCCTTGAAGGGAGAGAGAATTGTTCGGTATCTGCTGGGTCTGTCATGGAGAGATTGTATCAGGGTTCAGACCTAGAACCAAGTGCAGAGTCACTGAAGGCACAGACAGACACAGGCTGAGTCAGGTAATGGGCAGGCAGGGTTTGGTACACAGGAATTCTGAACACGGACACTGGGAAACCGAGAAAACAAGAAAAAGCCTGGACCGACTCTGGAAAACTCACAAGATGAACTGGCAACAAGAACAGGGAAAGAGCACAGGTTAAATACACAGGGGCTAATCATAACATGGGGGACCTGTAAAACAGGTGAACAGAATTAGGGTCTGACATTCTTAATGGTGTTCAATTGGGTTTAAGGTATACTGTATATTTGATTGGTCCGATGCAATCAAATGCTATATGTAAAGTGAACATGCATGTTTTCCATCTTCTTCCTGTCCGTCTTTCTCTCTGTAGCTTGTTCTGTACTCCCAGAAGTTTGATGAGTTCCAGGCTACATTGTCTAAAAGTAACGATGTCTATGCCAGCTTCAAGAATGAAATGGAGAAGGTAGGCTATGTAGCATCCCTAAATAATGCAATACTTCTTTTAAAACTACTGTCTCCCGTAGAGCCAATTTATTGGCGATGATATAAGGTGTGCATAGAATGAATTATATTAAAGATATATTCTTGATGAACAGATAAAAATGTTGAATTATAATTGTTATACATATTAAGATCAAGTTAAGATACCTTGAATATTCCAATAACTGACATGTATTATTATAATTTTGAAAGATGTAAATAAATATTTTTCAAAACTAAACACTTTAACATAAATAACATTTTGTTTAATAGATGACAAAGAAGATGAAAAAACTAGACAAAGAATCAAATGTCTGGAAGGACAGATTTGAGAGCACAAACAAGGCTCTCACTGAGATGGTTGAAGAGGTAAGTAACGACTCCACTTTAACATGTGCAAAACAGCATTTATTCAAATGACTTACAACAACTTGGACATTCATGAACATTGATCATAAGGCTCTAAGCCCCCATTCTAATCCAACAGAGGGCTCGGAAGGAGAACGAGTATGAGCTGTTTGTTGTGAAAATTGACAAGCTGGAGAGGCTCTGTCGAGCACTCCAGGATGAGAGGAAGGTTCTCTACTCGAAGATCAAAGGCATCCGTCAAACCTCCAACGCACTGGATGAAGAGACACCTAGTGGCGAGTCCCTGGAGGGGGTTTCGGATCCAGTCCACAGTCTCATGGATATTGTTGAGGATCCAGAGATGCCAGAGGAGATGGCCCGTCTGAAAGCTGAGCAGAACAGGCTGGCTGAGTTTGCTGCTTCCCTACAGGCAAAATCCACAGGAGACAGTGATGATGATGATGATGAATCTGACAGTGAGCAGGAGCCCGACTTTACAGAATCCTATGTTGTCCAGAAGATCCCTGAATCAAATTCAGTAGAGGTAGAGGCAGCAGCACAGAAAGAGGCAGCAGCACATGCTTTAGTACAGGTTGAAGCGCCAGTACAGGTGGAAGCTCCAGTACAGGTGGAAGCTCCAGTACAGGTGGAAGCTCCAGTACAGGTGGAAGTGCCAGTACAAGTAGAAGCGCCAGTACAGGTAGAAGCACCAGTACAGGTAGAAGCACCAGTACAGGTGGAAGTACCAGTACAGGTAGAAGTGCCAGTACAGGTAGAAGTGCCAGTACAGGTAGAAGTGCCAGTACAGGTAGAAGTGCCAGTACAGGTAGAAGTGCCAGTACAGACTTTAGCACATGTAGAATTACCAGGAGAGACTTCAGCACGCATTGAAGCCCCAGGACACGTAGTGATGGATTCACCAGTTCAGTCCGAGACCCCAAGACAGCCAGAGCCCAAGAAGCAGGCACCAAAGAAGAAGAATGCAAATAAGGCTAGCTGAACTGACTGGTGTGTAATTGTGTGAGCCTCATTTTAGGACTGAGATATAATCTAATACATCTTGTATTGTCTTATTGCTGTAGCTACAGATGTGGTGTGGGGCAGAACTTTGTTAAGGTCAATATGAAGACAAACAGAGATATTAAAGAGAAACAACAATAAATATCTACAATTTGCCTGCTTCATAAATCGCTTGGAATGTCTCTAAGCAGACAGCTCTCTTACTTAAAAAGTAAGCTTGAATACCAGAGACTGACATTTACCACAACATGTACATACTATATACAGTATACAAGCAACTGGGTCTCACCAATTTTGTATTTTTGCTGCAACATAACATTTGTTTTCCCCACAGATCTCAAACATGTGCTCCCTGATTAAGGGACTTGTCTGCTTAGAGACAGCCCAATACTTACATCTAATTATTTATTAACATATACAAATTGTAGGTATTTGGTGTTTTTGCTCTTTAACAAGTTTTTTGGGGGGGTTTCAGCTATTGTTGTGTAGCAAAAAATACATTAACATTGGCATAACCAAGGAAATTGTATAAAGTTTATTCAGGACATTGCAACCTGAACATTTTCCAGTGCCAAATGTAGCCTTATGTGAACAGCATCATAAGAGTCATTGTATTTATTGACTAAACCATTATTATGCATCTTCCAATAAATATCTAATTGTAAACTATGTATAAATGTTTGTGCTCTATGGAATGTAGTTCACTTTCACATTACTCTGTACTCAAAATGCTAAAGGATTCTCTAACCTTATATGAACATATTTTGGATAGCTAAATAATGTCTCTTTCTTTATGGTTACTTATTTGTTATTATAATAGAAATAACATGTCATTTATTAATTAGTCAACATCATTTGATTGTTGCTGCACCTGAACTTCAAGAAAATCTCCAAGTTCTTGACATTTTCTTG
The DNA here is from genome assembly GCA_016801145.1 of Umbra pygmaea. NCBI lineage: Eukaryota > Metazoa > Chordata > Actinopteri > Esociformes > Umbridae > Umbra > Umbra pygmaea. The sequence continues at coordinate 15,498 of JACXGM010000894.1, forward strand.
AAACACTTTCTTTGGTTTTACTACATATTTCCATGTTCTATACAATGTAGAAAATTGTGAAATTAAGAAAAAATCTTGAATGATTCAGTGTGTCCAACGTTTGACTGGTACTCTCTAAACAATGTAATCTAAAATGTACATATCCCTTGCTGAATTTGTGAAATACGGTACTCTCCATTTTTGGAAAATATGAGAGATAATGCAGAAAACCCTTGAACGATTGGCCTGATAATATACACACACAGGCTTTGATGGCTATTAAGGGTAAGTTTCCACACCTGTGACCTATAATTAATATAAGTGTCTGTGAATACATTGAAAATTAGTATCAAAGCTCCTGAGAGAGCCCTGCTCGTTCATCCAGGGCTGAACTGACTTTGCTGGAAAGCAAAAGAACTGTCAAAATACCTGCGAGAAAAGGTAGTTGGACTTCATAAATCAGGGAAAGGATATACAGTCGTATGCAGAAGTTTAGGCATCCCTGACAATTTCCATGATTTTCATTTATAAATAATTGGGTGTTTGGATCAGCAATTTCAATTTGATCAATTAAATAACTGAAGGACACAGTAATATTTGAGTAATGAAATTAGGTTTATTGGATGAACAGAAAATGTGTAACCTGCATCAAAACAAAATTAGAGAGGTGAATAAATTTGGGCACCCCAACAGAAATTTCACATCAATATCTAGTTGAGGTTCCTTTAGCAAAAATTACAGCCTCTAGACACTTCCTATAGCCTGTAATGAGTGACTGAATTATGGATGAAGGCATTTTGGACCATTCGTACTTGCAAAACATCTCCAGTTCAGTTAGGTTTGATGGTTGCTGAGCATGGACAGCCCGCTTCAAATCACCCCATAGATTTTCAATGATATTCAGGTCTGGGGACTGGGATGGCCATTCCAGAACATTGTACCTCTGCATAAATGCCAGGGTAGATTTTGAGCAGTGTTTTGGGTCATTGTCTTGTTGAAATATCCAGCCAAGGCGCAACTGCAACTTTGTGACTGATTCCTCTACATTATTCTCAAGTATATGCTGATTTTGAGTGGAATCCATGCGACCCTCAACTTTAACAAGCATGATGGAACCTCCACCAAATTATACTGTGGGTAACAAGTGTTTGTCTTGGAATGCTGTGTTCTTTTGCCGCCATGCATAATGCCCCTTGTTATCACCAAATAACTCCCATCTTTGTTTCATCAGTTCCACAGCACCTTCTTCCAAAATGAAGTTGGCTTGTCAAAATGTGCGTTTGCATGCCTCAAGCGACTCTGTTTGTGGCGTGTGTGCAGAAAAGGCTTCTTCCGCATCACTCTCCTGTACAGCTTCTCCTTGTGCAAAGTGCACTAAATTGTTGAACGACGCACAGGAACACCATCTGCAGCAAGATAATGTTGTAGGTCTATGGAGGTGGTCTGTGGGCTGTTTTTGACCATTCTCACCATCCTTCGCCTTTGCCTCTCCAACATTTTACTTGGCCTGCCCTTTCTGGCCTTAACAAGAACTGTGCCTGTGGTCTTCCATTTCCTCACTATGTTCCTCACAGTGGACACTGACAGATTAAATCTCTGTGATAGCTTTTTGTAGCATTCCCCTAAACCATAATGTTAAACAATCTCCGTTTTCAGGTCATTTGAGAGTTGTTTATCAAAATGAAATTGCTGATCCCAACACGCAACTATTTATTAATGAATATCATGGAAATTCTCAGGGGTGCCTAAACTTTTGCATACAACTGTAGAAAAATATTCAAAGATTTGAAAATGCCAATCAGTACTATTCGAACTCTGACAAAGTAGAGGAAAATTAGGAGTTATATTGATACCAAGCCACGGTCAGGTAGTCCAACAAAGATTTCAGCCACAACCATCAAGAAAATGGGTCATGGTTTCCTCCTCATCCCAAATCTGGAATTCAAAGCCAGTTCCACTCTATTTTTTCATTGCAACATTTACAACCTGTGACTTTTTCCAGCACCTTGTTGAATCTATGCCACGAAGAATTAAGAAAGTTCTAAAGGCAATAACAGTCCAACCCGGTGACAGCAAGTTGCACCTAATGAAGTGGCCGGTAAGTGTATATGAGTAAACATGTGTCCCTCACATTTCCTGTTGATGGGGAATTTATTTAGCTCTTCTTGAGTTTTCCAGAATTGCTTAGAGTGTTGTTTTGAGTTGGCAACATTAGGTAAAACACACCAGTTTAACCTAATCCTAGTATTTTGAATAGGTGAAGTGCATTTCTAAAAAAATATAATGTGTAGACCTGATTGCTGTTCAAACTGGCTATCTTTGGATCAAAATTCTGCAAAACTACTGGAGCTATAGCAGATGAGCTTCCGCTGAGCAAATTCCAAGGAAAATACTATGCAAGTACAGGTTAATAGATTTTCTAGGTCTCTACATGTTCGAATCAATGTAATTTAAAATGTTATTTTTCAACAGTAACACATAGACATTTGGACAGAAAATGCCTTCCGGCAGATAAAACAACTGAGACACCTGTGAACAAATGCCTCAACATATTTCATCTGTTAGTGACAATAATCACTTTAAAAGTTGGGTTAATTCATGCATTTATGTCACTTTTTTCTCAATTGTGTGTTTTCTGACATCACTAAATGTTGACTACGGGTGTTTGGCATGTGTCACCTAATATTTTTACCAGAGTAAAATAGGAAGTTAGGGATGACCACATAAGATTCAGTCTGGAATGTTGGCAAACAACAAATTCCATTAAAACCCTTGATAACTATACATGAAAAATTACAAATAATTAGCAAATATTAAGCAGTGGGTCTTGGGGATGTATTCAGGTTTGCCTGTTATCTGGTAATCCAGTCTACAGAAAGTTTCCTTATGATCATTTAAGTTATTGTGAATTGCCTCTTTAAATAGACAGACATCATACTGCCGGAAAGGTTTAGCTAAATAATCACATTGTGACCCATAAAATATCTATACAGAAAATAAAATGTTTTTACATAACTACAAGGCTATGAATAGTAAGTAACTTTTCAAAAAAAGCTGGAAAAACTGGCATTTACTTAAAACCCTTAATTAGGCTATGCCATTTAATTATTGTGCTTACTGAAAATAAATACCCTCAGAATATATTTATTTTCATTCATTTCCCCAAGCCTATTTGGCACTTGAAAAGCTCTGTTTGAAAGTGTCGGAGATAGGAGAGAAATTGTAAGATATTTACACACAAACCTCATCACATTTATACACAAAGCCCTAATGGGATGCTAGGAGTTAAGGGTTTTATTATGATACTTATTAGCTACTGCCAAAAACAAAAGCTGGTTTTCCTATGGTCCACACAAAACATAATCCTGAATATACAAGTATGTAACAAAAATATAAAATGTGTAACATAACAAATACATTGAGTAGATCTGTCCATTACATTCAAGTCTAACATTCAGTTCAACCTTGAAGATACATTTTTAATAAACAGGGAGATGGCCACAGCACTGATGTAAACTATATATCTCCATCTCCTTCCCTGAACAGGACCATATTAATATAATTTGTTTTGTACAAAATACTTTTCACAAAGCATTGAATCTCACAGAATACTACAAATTTGCATTTGATTGCTCTAGTGAGACAATTGAGGCTGTCCTTTGGCACTTTGGAGCCATTCATAAATGGAAAAGGGTCTCCTTGTATCCTTGTACACTGACCTTGTTGCAGTTTATCATCCTGAATGGGTCTCTGATGTGATCATTGCTATCTGACATTAAATAAGGAGACCCCCTTTGAATCTCATTACTCTATTCCACCTTAAAAAGGTTTCAGAACCTCCTATCCTGTTTATTATAGTCTGTGTATTATGGTCTGTGTTGGGGTTCTATGCGAACATTAATATTAACGTATGTAACATGTACTGTACATGCTCACATAAGTCAGAGATTGCGAGGTGTTGTTTTATTCTATTTCTTGAGCAATCCTTACTACTTGTGTGAGTAGTGTGTGATTAGTAAAGGCAAGAAAATTCAAAGCAATCACGGCTCCATATAACAGTGTGGGGGACTGGAAAAAAAACCCTAGCAAGTAGATTTTTAGCATTCTACTTAATCAGAAAAACAAGTTTGATCTCTCTAAAAAATAACAATGAAAGATTTGGGCCTTTTGTTGACATTGGCTGTGAGAACCGCAGCAAGGTCAGGACATGGAGACTTGTATTGGCTCACAGCCTTCCAAGGTTGGTTTTCAGTCACTCAAACGTGACTTGAGAATTATCACTGACGAAATAAAACAAGTGTATGCAGAACTTGTTTGGTCAGGTGTTGTTTTTTTAATTTGACCTCATCTTACCAATTTTTTTACTAGGTAAGTTGACTGAGAGCACGTTCTCATTTACAGCACTAACAAGGGGAGCCATTAAGGTTTAACTGCCTTGCTCAAGGTCAGAATGACTGATTTTCACATCTCTGGCTTAGAGATTTGAACTAACATTTCAGTAACTATAACCACTAGACCACCTGCTGCTTTGTGTTACGAATGAGACCAGCATTCGAGGCCCACTTCTCTTTTAGCAAGAGCACTTTTCCGTATATCCACTCAGTCTCTGAAAATGCCATATTTACAGTACATTTCAAAAATACATTACAAAAAAATGCTGAGCATCTCTTTATTAGACATACGTGTCCCCGTCTTTCCAGCCATAGAATCAAAATACTTTGATAACAACACTTTACCCAGATAAACAGACTTTTGTCTATTATAATTAACTTGTTTGTGACAGCAAGGTTCGTGCCAAACGTTCTGTCCCGTCTGATAAGGCTGAAATATACCAAATGGGCATCACCATCAGTCATTTTGACATAGTTTGAAAATATCAACAAACAAGCAGGAAACGGCTACTTTGTAGCTTAATCCCTTTAAAATAACCTGCTGATAAAATACTTTTTAGAGGGGGTCTAAACCATATACAAATATAGTGTCATATGACGTAATTTCCACCTACGTCTTTGTTTGCTGTATGACTTTGATAAAGGGGATTTGATTAGGCTGATCTAGGTGACTGTAATTTGCACTGGGAAAAAAGTGATTCATGCATTCGTTTTGGAACCAGAATACCTATTTGGCGTGAGCTGGGCGCCTCCAGACAAAAGTGCTGGTTGTCTCCAAATAAAAGTGGCATATGATAAGAACCTGAAGTAGACATAATAAGAAGGTTTCAGTATGTTCACCTGCCAAAGTGATGGCTTTTGATTAAAGGAAATTTGACAGATTTGCAGGGCAAGCCTACCTTACTGGTTTCACAGGATCCTGTGATCAGTTAAACCCCAGCTTAATTAAATCCCCTCTTGATTAACAGCAAACGTGCAACATTTCCTTCTCTCATTTATAAGAGATGCTATTCAACCTTTCGTAAAAAAGCTAATTTGGCATACAGATACATTCACTTGCCACAATAATGGGTTGTTTGTCTTTTTAAGTGCCAGACAGTTCCAAACCATTTAAGGTGTTGTGAACATAACTTTTTCAATCATAAACTGTAGATGATGTCACTTAACCTTTCAGTACAGCCTTAATTTTTCTATACATAAAAAAGAACAAAAGAACTAAAACCCAAGAAAAAGTATTTAAAGATAAATAAAATTGTCTAGATAAAAAACTGAAGCAAAAAAATAGCACTAGCATGCATGCACAACATTTGTCAATAAGCTTCCAGCACCTTAAATGAGGAGAATGGCTTGACAAAATGATAGTCGAGATTCCCACAGTGGGGGCATTGTTGCACATTGCTGTACTCTGAGAAATACTGCATCCCCACCCTTACATCTATGACTGGCTTTCCACAGTGCTTGCAGTTCAGACGTGCCTGTAGAGAAACAAAGAGAGAAAATGGATACATCTGCAGTAGTTGACTTTGCCGGACACAATGTCAGAGACAAACGGATAGGAAAACAGTCACAATTCAAAACCAGAATTCTTAAACTGCCTATGCCTGGATGTTACTTTACAGACTTGTCTGAAAGCATTGGTACCCTTGCATTTTATTCAAATAAAGCAAAATTCGCCCCTGAAATGTGTCGACATTTAAATATATTTTAGGTTTGCAGTGGAACAAACAGAAAAGCTGTGAAAATAACAGAAATATTCCTTTTTCTATAAAGACATTCTAAATTAGTCTGGACAATATAATTGACACCATTTTAAAAGTTATGAAATAATTGTATTGTAGTGATACAATACTTCAAGCAGACCTCTCTCTTTTAATTAGTAACATAGGTGCCTTCTTTGTCATGAGCACTCATTCAGCCAGTTTGAATGGAGTACTTTCTCTGCTGTTTTGTGTCACTGTGTATATCACACAACATGGGAAAGAGAAGGAAAGTCCCCACTTCTAAGACAGAAACACAAAAAAAGCCTGACTAGATGCATATGGACTACTGGGAGAATGTCTTTGGGCAGATAAAACAAAAGTAGAGCTTTTTGGCAAATCACAACAACTCCATGTTTACAGGACAAAAGAAATGTAGCTTTCAAAGAAAAAAACATCATCCCTACCGTAAAACACAGAGAAGGCTCAGTGATGTTTTGGTGATGCTTTGCTGCCTCTGATACTGGGTGCGGGGCACAATGAAAGCAGAAGACTATCAAGGCATTTTGCAGCATAATGTACAGCCCAGCATCAGAAAGCTGTGTCTCAGTTGCAGTTCAAGAGTCCTTTGGCAGGATAATGACGCGAAACATGCCTCAAAAAGCACTGAAGAATGGATGAGATTAAACCACTGGACCATTCCAAAGTGGCCTTCTATGAGTCCTGGTTTAAATCCCATCAAACATCGGTGGAAAGAGCTGAAACTCGCAGTTGGGAAAAGGCACCCATCAAACCTGACAGAACTGGAGCAGTTTGCTCAATAAAAGTGGGCCAGACTACAGGCCAAGAAATGTAGAAATCTCATTCAGAGCTATAGACATCGCTTCATTGTATTTATTGTCTCAAAAGCCTGTGCAACTAAGGCTACTATCAGGAAAAGTGTTCCAATATCTTCGCCTGTGCTATTTTCATTTGTATCAATTTTTCAAGTAAAGTCATAATTCAAAAGCAAAGTTTCTGTTCTACTGATTGTAAAATAAAGAATTGTGGTATACCAAATACTTGTCAATTTCTATTTAATAAAGAGAAAATTGTGATTTATTTTGAAAAAAAGTGGAAGGGTACCAATTCTATCGGCCATGCCTCTGTCAGTCAGCCAATTATACATAGAAGCTGACGCAAAATACAATGTTTCAACTCCTCACGAGAAGAAAAAGATGTATTGAGGAACAAAAGCTAACTAACCTGACAACATGGCGTGGCCGCCAGTATATCGTAGGTGTACATCGTCCCCAGCTGGTGCCAGCTCCCATCCCACCTGGACTTGCACTTGATACAGACAATTTTATGGACTCCTTCCAGACAGTCAACACAGACTGCATACAGGTGCATCAGCCTCCCTTCACAAGAGAGACAATAGTGTTGTTTAACAGAATCCACAATAAGCCCTACAGAATGACGCTAAATACATGAAAGGGATTTCATTGAAATGGATATGAACCATGCATATCAAAGCATGAAGATCAAAGCAACAATACATGGTTTTAATTCATATCCGTGCAGTGAATACTAAGAAGCTGTCAATTGAAACCTGGATTGACTTGATTGATATGTATGACACGCTTGATCATGTTTGTGTGGCATCATCATTCAATTTAGTCCTCAATGGAAGTCATTAATGGTATCGTGCCACTGCCAGGTTTAGGGTGTTCTTATCTCAAATATATGCAAAGATAACACCCTATGCAGAGTAACTCTATGAATATTCACAATCGAAATTGTTATTCTAAAGATGCTTCTCTGTCCCACCACACACCTTTCAATCTACAGGGCACTTCCACTGTAATTTTTTTATTGTTCTAAACATACTGTAAACGTATTCGCACAAGGACTAGTTAAGGAAAGGTAGTTGTGCTTAGAGTTGTATGGTGTTTTTTATACATACATCTCAAAGTATTTACAGTTGTACATATTGATACTACCTTACACTAAAGCATGCAAATCTCAAAACAGCTCCAGACTAAACCATTTGCTAGCAGCTACATACAGTTCATGGTAAGCCTCATTAGCTGTCAAGAGTAAGCTTGCTATTTTCAGTGTACATATTTCTTCTACGTCAGCAGCTGATAATTTTACACGTTGTATTTACAGGTCTCATGAGATGAATTGTGGGTACATTCGCAACATATCAAACAATAATGAAGTTTTGGTTTCTACGTAATATTTTGGTTTGTTTTTCATAGGCCAATTGTTTCACCCCACCGACAATGGTACAGTTTGTGCGTTCCTTCACATTTGTGTCACAGCCCATTTCTCTGGCCTTACTATGCATTTTATGCACAAACTTCAGTGAGGTACCTGCCTTACTGTTGGCAACCAGCAATTTCATAATTACATTAATTAGCACTTGCAGAGACCTAAAAAGTCTATTAACACATGTGCTTGCATAGACATACAGTAGTCTGTTAATTCACTTGCAGGTCTCCACGTCAACTGTAGCTCCACTGGAGAGTGGCAGTCATTGAATCCAAAGGTAGTTGGTTTGAAGCCCAATAATATTTATTTTTTTAAACGTGTCTACTGAACAAAACTGTCATTTATGTCTGATCTACAAAATAATAACTTCAGATGTGAATGCATAGAGATGAGTGTATACCTTAGTTATTTTTTGCCTACTCATTCAAAACAACACTGTAGTTTACTTCTAAACAAATAGGTTTAAGCTCTGTAAAAGATGTTAATGCATTTACCCATGAACAGTGAAAGTGGGAGACAACATGTTTATTGACGCCAAATTAAATTCCTCTGGGACAGTTTTCCAACAGCCTACCTTGCAGGTGGCACGGCACATCGTACTCAATCTCGTCATGTCTGGAGGGGCTCAAGAACAGTGTCCCATCCACCAGTGGGAACTGCTCAAATACAGGCAAGGTGCGGTGGCAAAGGGCACAGTTGACCACGTTCCTGTGGCTGGCACTGAGAGCTGACAAGATAAATCTCCTCAGGTCCTCACCCTGGCCTGCCTGAGCATCGTCCTCCATGCGGACGTGGTAGGTGTTTAGCTTGTGTCTGGGTATGTGGGTAAGCAGCTCTGTGAGGTCCATCCTTCGGAGGAACTGCACCGGGTTGTCCCCGAAGGCGAGTCTAGGTAGGGGCAGGACGGTGTGATCCAGGTGGCCTCCGCGACCTAGCATGCCGCTGGCCAGCATGTGTTTCCGGTGGTTCTCCATGTGCACCGCATTCTTCAAGAACTCCCCTAGGTGTCGGGAGCTGCGGGGGATCCCGAAGGCAGGCGGGGTGAAGAAGGAGAAGCCTGACGGAGGGGACTGACCCGGGGAGTCACAGGGTGAGCGGGGACCCAGACTGCCTCCGCAAAACATGCCTCCGTGGCCCCTCTCTTGAGAGTTCTGCCGATCTACTGACTGCCGGCGAGGCAACTCCTGAGTCGATGCTCTGTGAGCCAGCTTACCGCCCCCAGCCAGCTTGCCCTTCTTAAGGTCTTCCGGTGGATCCAATCCACCTCCACATGCACCAGCTACAACCGAGCTGTTTGACTTCCCCATGCTTTTCTCCAGAGGGAGCTTCTTCTTCACCTCCGTCACACGCTTCACCTGGTACCAGTCCGTGTCTTTCTTAAGGTGGCCTTGGCCGCAGCGGCAGGAGCAGAAACGGAAGGCCAGGTCGTAGCCCTTCTTAGTCCACATATTCTGTCGGCACTGCTTCTCGTTCCAGCTGCGAGCCCTACCGATGCAGTTGAACTGGACCAGGATACTGCTCTCCCACTCGTAGAAGCACTGCAAGTGCATCCAGTTCCCAAATGGGCAGCTGTCACTATTGCACAGCACGCGTTGATAGTCATCCTTATCCAGGTCAATATCTCTGGCCAAACTGCACACATGTGGGGTGGCACAGGGAACCTCTGCAGGACACATAAAACAAATGGTAACTATACTCATAACATATTGTAAACATCAACACATAAATCATCACTAAGAAAATGAAACAAATATATGAGCTTTGAGGCACCCGAATTCACCGTGGATACACTACTGATATTGCAGTGTTATGGTGCCCAGAGGATGTGGATTTCAATTCTACGCCTTAACCAGCATCCATTTATTACAGCAAAAGAACAATAAAAAGGTGCAATCTGCAATTTCTGGCCACAAGTTTTAAAGGTGGCGCTGTCAAGCCAAAAAGCTACTGTATCCTGCGATATGCCAATTTGTACACATTTCATCAAAACCACTTGCTTTCAAACTTCATTTTTTACAATATTACAAAATATCAACTTTTAATATAACTAAGTCCATTCCAGAAAGACCCATGCATACGATTGGGGCATCAGATGGTTCCATTGTAGAGTAGACCAAATGTCATTGTGTCCTTAAGGCACCTAACCCTAAAATGCTCCAGGGGATGTAAAAAAGGACTACAATGTAAATGTAATGCCCATGCCATGAGACTACCTCTACCATGCTTCACAGATAAGGTTTTGGATCATCTACATTTCTTTTTACTGTAGTAGCATTATTGCAAACAGTAGATTGTGACACTTTCATCACAGCATTCTGGAGGTTGTTGGTGATTTTCCTGACATTTTAGATTTTATTCACATCTCTACTCATTCTTTTGTCATCAACTGCCATTGTCTTCCTTAATCAAACTGGTATTTGACACCAGTGGACAGCAGTTTTTCAGGACATTCCAAAATGTTGATTTGGCAATGCACTACTACAGTTGTATGCAAACGCACCGCTGACAATTTTCATTTATAAATTATTTGGATCAGCAATTTCAATATGATCTATCAAATAACTGAAGGACACTGTAATATTTAATAACCCCAACATAAAAATCACATCACAATTTAATTGAGCCTCCTTTAGAAAAAATAAAGGCCTCTAGACGCTTCCTATAGCCTGTAATGATTGTCTAGATTCTGGATGAAGGTATTTTGGACCATTCCTCCTTGCAAAACATCTCCAGTTCAGTTAAATTTGATGGTTGCAAAGCATGGATAGCCCGCATCAAATCACCACACAGATTTTCAATGATATTCAAGTCTGGGGACTGGGATGGCCATTCCAGAACATTGTACATCAATGCCGGAGTAGATTTTGAGCAGTGTTTGGGGTCATTGTCCACACAGCCCCACAGCATGATGGAACCTCCACCAAATTCTACTGTGGGTAGCAAGTGTTTGTCTTGGAATGCTGTGTTCTTTTGCCGGAATGCATAACTTTGTTTGTGGCATGTGTGCAGAAAAGGCTTCTTCTGCATCACTCTACCATACAGCTTCTCCTTGTGTAAAGTGCACTGAATTGTTGAATGACGCACAGTGACACCATCTGCAGCAAGATGATGTTGTAGGTCTTTGGAGTTGGTCTGTGGGCTGTCTTTTACCATTCTCACCATCCTTCGTCTTTGCCTCTTTGATATTTTACTTGGCCTGCCACTTCTGGGCTTAACAAGAACTGTGCCTGTGGTCTTCCATTTCCTCACTATGTTCCTCACAGTGGACACTGACAGATTCAATCTCTGCGATAGCTTTTTGTAGCCTTCCCCTAAACCATAATTTTAAACAATCTTTGTTTTCATGTCATTTGAGAGTTGTTTTGAGGCCACCATTTTGCCACTCTTCAGAGGAGAGTCAAAGAGAACAACAACTTGCAATGGGACACCTTAAATACATTTACTCAAGTTTTGATGCGCCTGTCTATGAAGTTTTTGAACCTCTCTAATTTCATTTTGATGCATATTGCACATTTTCTGTAAATCAAATGAACCTCATTCACTACTAAAAATATAATACTGTCCTTCAGTTGTTTAATAGAGCAAAATGAAATTGCTGATCCAAACATTCAATTATTTATAAATGAAAATCATGGAAATTGTCAGGGGTGTCTAAACTTTTGCATATGACTGCTTTGTTACTAATTAATTTCTTCTGTTCTTTTAGCATCCAAACTGCTGTCTTTTCTTTCATAGACTGCTCCCTAGTCCTCATGTTGGATTACGGGAACCCTTTATCGCTGAGTCCAAAGGAAAAATGTTACTGAGAGGGTTAAAAACTCGCTGTGCTCTTTCAGCAGCGCAAATTGGTGACTCTCAGGAGTACCACCTATGGCATGTTGAAAAATTATTTCAGAAAATAAATGCTGCTAACTTTAAGATGTACAAAAATGGCATAATTTGTCCCAGAGCCAAACGTCCTTGAGAGGAGATGAGTATATTCCCGATATGCCACAGTCACAGTACTTTGAATACACTGGAGAAAGTTTTGGGAACTGAACATTTTTAGTTGAGACTTTAACCTTGAGCATTCTAAAGTCACTTCTCCTCCCTCTCTACCCACCAATGAGAAGTGAGACCAGACCATCAGATGACCTTCAATGGCAATCTGAGCATGAGGGGGCGCTCGCTAACTTAAATGTAAATCCAGTTTAGCACTTGCCTTGGCCTACCAGACCTGGGTTTTTGGCACTTTATCAGAGAGGTACATGACAGCTTAACACAGTAGAAAGAAATCTCTAGTCAAGCAAGGATTTGATCAGTAAAATGCAGTAGCAAAACAACCATTAGTGGGTTTCAAATGGTTACATCAAGTTCCCATGTCTGTTGAAACAGTGTGTGGCTGGGTAAATGGAGTGCCATTCAGAGTGCTGTTGCATAGCCTTTGGCTAGATGGTTGAGACTACTGTATGTCTCTTGAGAGCTGCTTTAACAGCCATGGGCAGACATTGACTTTAAGCAGCATGGTCAAATTTACACAAACTGGGCATATTGATCTGTCTCTCCATACTGTGACAAGTCAAAACAATTGATTACATTATCTTCAACAACTCTGCTGCAGATTTTGTTTCATTGCTAGAAGCAATCATGGCAAACCCTCAGATTTTGTTAATCTATTCACATAGCTGGTTTTTCTTCAGAGGTAATGCATGACTAACCTCTTTGGAAAATAAAAAAAGGCTGCTCAACCTATCCGACTTAAGGGTTCTTTATGTGGTAAAGGTAAAGTACTCACTCCGTTTAAAAGCTGTACATTTTTGTTGTTGATGAGCTTTGCAGACTGCCCTCACAAATTATTCTTGGGATATTACATTGTCAGTGCAATTCAGCTACTCATAGATGTAACGGAGTATCAAATAGAATTCAGTATCTTAACATGTTCAGAAGGGTCTGAGAGTATGAGATGACAGCAGACATTAGTATAATGATTATAATCTAACGATGTTGTGAAATGGTGTGAATTATTAAAATCAATTCCAATTACACAGTTTTCAAACCCTAAGCCATTACCACTCACCCTACAGGGAATCCCCATTCAAACTTGATACAGGTTTGACTTCTATCTTAAATAAAGCTGCTCCATCTGCCCTTCATTTAGCCCAAGGAGAAAAGTGAACATTTTCACCCAGTGTTCGATGGACAAAATTGTCAATCGCAGAGTGAAATGTAAATCAACACGAGTCATTTTTGCACAAGAATAGAAGCTTATTGATCAGACTCTCCATACGGTGTGTAGCTAGACAGTCGGGGCTTGACTCCTTGTCTCCCGATTGCCAGGAGACTTGTGTGATCTGGAACCAATTTATCTGGACATACTGTATTTTTCACATTACCTCTGAATGCAATAAGTTTCAATTGAATGTTTATTTTTACACAGTGGTTTTTCGAACGTTTGTGAACCCTTTACAATTGCCTATGTTTTTGCATTAATATGACCTAAAACATCAGACTTTCCTAAAAGCAGATAACGAGAACCCAATTCAACAAATGAGACAAATATATTGTACTTGGTCATTTATTTATTGAGGACAATGATCCATTATTACTGTGAGTGGGAAAATTATTTGAACCTCTAGGATTTTAAATTGACGGTGAAATTAGAGTCAGGCATTCTCAATCAATGGGATGACAATTAGGTGTGAGTGGGCACCCCGTTTCATTTAAAGCTGCACAATGTAACCTCACATTCATTTGTCCTGTCAACCCAAATTTTAAGTAGATTCTTTAATTTATTGTCTGTTTTTTGTATTACATAAATTGATGTTTTCAACCCCTGTATTTTTGTGTAGTTTTCAAAAAAGTTACATAGATCCCTATTCTTTAAACCTGCACTATCAAAATTTGATCTTCATAACATGTTTGTTGAAGTGTACCATGGCACGAAACAATGGAGATTTCCGAGGATCTCATAAAATGAGTTATTGATGCTCATCAGGTGGGAAGAGGTTACAACACCATCTCTAAATAGTTTGGATTCCACCAAACATCTCTCCAAGAGCGAGGCGCGTTGTAGTCCACGATATCACAAAGAAAACCAGGGTAATATTTAAGCAACTAAAGGCCTCTCACATTAGCTAATGTCCATGTTCATGAGCCACCATCAGGAGAACAATGAACAACAATGGGGTGCATGGCAGGGTTGCAAGGAGAAAGCCAGTCCTCTCCAAAAAGAACATTGCGCCCGTCTGCATTTTGCTCAAGATCACGTCGCCAAGCCAGAAGGTGATTCGAAAAATGTTTTGTGGATGGATGAGATCAAAATAGAACATTTGTTGAAATGAGATGTGTTAGTTTGGCGAAAGGATAGCACTGCATTTAAGCATAAGAATCTTATTCCATCTGTGCAACATTGTGGTGGTTGTTTCATGGTTTGGGCCTTCCCAATATTGATGGAACAATGAATTCTGAAATATACCTGCGTATTGTAATGGAAAATGTCCGGAACATCTGTCCGTGAACTGAATCTCAAGAAAAGGTGGATTGCAGGAAAACAACAACCCTAAGCACACAAGTCATTCTACCAAAGAATGATTAAAGAAGAATAAAGTAATTATTTTGGACTGGCCAAGGCAATATCCTGACCTTATCCGATCTAAATGTTGTGGAAGTGCCTGAAACGAGCAGTTCGTGTGAGGAAACCCACCAACATCCCAGAGTTGAAGCTGTTGAGCTAAAATTGATCAACAGTTACTACAAATGTTTAGTTGCAGTGTTGGCTGGACAAGGGGGTCGCACCAGATACTGAAATCAAAAGGATAACATACATGACCCGCACAGATATGTAATAATGGATCCTTTTCCTCACTGAATGACCACATATACTATGTCTCATTTGTTTAATTGGATTCCCTTTATCTACTTCTAAGACGTGTGGTGATTATGTTTTAGGTAAGAAATATAGAAAATTCTAAAGGGTTTAAAACTTTAGAGCACCACTATAGGTCTCTGTGGGCAACAATAAAGTGACTACTGGAGCCAGTAAACACTTATTTGGACATGGGGGGGGTTGAGGGATGGGAAAAGTAATATCCCTGCTCTCTAATTCATGAATGTTGAATACTTATCCCATCATTTCAAAATGTATTTATCAGTGAGATTGCATTTGCTCAATCAGCTCCAGTTACCTTAAAAAGTACACACACAAACTGTACATGTTATGTTGTGTTGCAAAACATGAATTTTTTTTTAAATTGGTTTGGGGCACATACACTCTTGGGCACTTCTGGTTAATGCAAATTCCAACAACAACAACAACATCTGATGAAAGCCAATCCAGTTTGTCAAGAGATAAAAAGCATTCTTCATATTGTTTTTTCATATTTCTTTCAGACATTTTATGCATTATTGGAAAGGAATGTGTTGAATACCAGAGCAGTGTTTTGGCTTATAGCGCAGTAGGTAACATTCAAACCCATGTTGTAGAAGAAGAGGTTTAGAACGCTGGAGCACCAAGGGACACGTTCTACTTCATTCTTAGTGTTCCCCTCTTCTTACTATCACGTAGGAGAAGACATAGTATTTAATGTAGAAAAGCATTTGTCAGAAAGCATGGGCGATAGATAACAAATAGACTTGTTTAGTTTACAGAGCTGAAATATGCTTTAGCAATATACAGAAGATGACAATGTAAAAAGAATCAAAACAAAATGCCCAAAAACTAGAGAAATTTGCAACAGCATTTTTTGGAATGTATTTTTCCCTGTTTTCCCCCCACCCAGTTTTGTTATGACCAGTTGTCCTTGCCTTGTTGGCAACCACTCAGCAAGTCCCAGATGGTCGAAGGTTGATCACATGCTTCCTCCAAGCATATGCCTCCACTCTGCCTGATTCTTATCTCACTGTTAGTTCAACACAGACGCCTTAAGTTGGTACATATGTGGGAGGTTATACATTCACCACCTATACACAGGCACTCGACCTCACAAGAAGTCACTTGTGAGTCGTAAGCAACGTGACAAAATAATTGTATCTGACTACATAGCCGTCTAACTCGGGCAGTGCTGTGTCAAGCTCCTGGGAATATTCTGAATGCCAAAACCAGAAAAATGGCCTCTGACATTTGCACCAATATTCAACATTATTGCATGTCAGCTTCATAAAACAGTCAGGCAGTAGGACGGACCCACTTTGCACACCCAGTGTGTCAACAAGGCCTCCACTGACAGGATATCCATACATACAGGGGTGACAGTGGCTAAGTGGGTTAAGTAGGTTGTCCAGCAACCGGAAGGTTGGTGGTACGATCCCTGGGTCCTCCTGACCAAGTGTCGAGGTGTCCTTGAGCAAGACACCTAACTCCAGCTGCACCTGACTAGCTGGCTGGCACCTTGCATGGCTGACACTGCCGTCAGTGTATAAATGAGTGAATGAATGGGTGAGTGTGAGGCACTGTAAAGCGCTTTGAGTGGCCATTGGTTAGAAAAGCATTATATCAGCACTCCAATAAAAAAGGGGGGAAAAAAAGATTACCTTAGATCAGGGCTGCCCCAACCCTGTTCTTGGAGATATACCATCCTGTAGGATCTCTTTAACCCTAATTTAGCACAACTGATTCAAATAATTACCTGGATGGAAAGCTAATATCAGGTTAGTCACAACTGGGCTGCAGAGTAAACCGACAGGACAGTAGACCTCCAGGAATAGGGTTGGGCAGCCCTGCCTTAGATCATATCATAAAATACTAGTATTTCACCACTCTTCTGGACTATTGGACAAGCCCACTGTCAAAATCTGACAATTCGTTATTATCCTAATAGGATAAAGTGACTTATGCAAATAAAAATAGTATAGAATAAATATAGTACACCGCGCAAAAACATTAAGGGAACACTCAAATCACACATTGGGTCTTGATGAACGAAACATATTAAAGATCCAAATATTTACTGTGCAGTGTGTAATTTGATGAGAACCAACTGACTTAACCATGGTCAAATGAAACCAAAATCACCAACGGATTGAAGGCTGTTCCAACTTGTATGAATTTCATCATGGCGACACATAATATGACTCAGTAGTGTGTAAGTCCCCACATGCCTGTAAGCACTCCTGACAACATCTGGGAATGCTCCTGATGAGACGGTAGATGATGTCCTGGGGGATCTCCTCCCAGACCTGGATCAGGGCAGTGAGCTCCTCGACAGTCTGTGGCGCTATTTGGCGGCATCGGTTGCACGATACATAATGTCCTAGAGATTCTCAAATGGATTCAAGGCTGGGGAACACGAGGGCCAGTCAATGGCATCATCAGATGTCCCAAGTCTCCCGGGTGTCCCGGGAGTCTCCCACAATTTAAGACGCCCGCATATGATATACAATATCCCGGACATCGATTTTTGTTTGAGCAAGAAAATCAATGTCTGGGATATTGTATATAATTTGCGGGCATCAGAAAGCCGCGATTACAATGCAGGAGACTCTCAGGACATTCAGAAAAACTTGGATGTCTGCATCAATGCCTTTGTCATCAAAAAAACTGCCTACACACTCTGGCTACAGGAGGCAGAGCATTTTCTTGCACCAGGAGGAACCCAGGGGCCACTGCACCAGCGTAAGATCTGACGATGAGTCTAGGGATTTACCATGCAGCTCGATTGGCAATCACCAGAGAACACCAGAATTGGCCGGTCCACCATTTGCGCCCCATTGGCACTCCTCTTCACAAATGAGAGCAGGTTCACACTGAGAACATGACAGATGTGAAAGAGTCTGAAGAAGCCATGGTGAACGCTATGCCGCCTGCCACATAATCCAACATGACCGGTTTAGCAGTGGGTCAGTCATGGTCTGGGGAGGCATATCCTTGGAGGGTCGCACAGACCTCCACGTGCTAGCCAACAGTACACTGACTGCTGTTAGGTACTTTGATTGCTGGGCTGTGAGCACAGGTCCCACTAGAGGACGTGAGGCCCTTATGCCACCCACATGGAGTCTGTTTTTGACAGTTCGGTCAGAAACATGCACACCAGTAGCCTGCTGGAGGGCATTTTGTAGAGCTTTGGCAGTGCTCCTCCTGTTCTTCCTTGCACAAAGGAGCAGATACCGGTCCTGCTGCTGAGTTGATGCCCTTCTACGGCCCTGTCCAGGACTTCTCGTGTAATGGCTCATCTCCTGGTATCTCCTCCATGCTCTTGAGACTGTACTGAGAGACACAGCAAACCTTCTTGCAACAGCACATATGGATGTGCCATCCTGGAAGAGCTGAACTACATTTGAAACCTAAATTGCCCACAGGTACCACCTCAGTAGTGAGGTTTTCACTACCAGTAGTGAAAAAGACACTAATAAAATGCAAAACTGAAGAAGAATTAGTCAGGAAGGATAACAGTGCAATTATCTGTGGCCACATCCTGCAAAACCATTCCCTGTCGTCACTTTGATTTGCACCAAAACAGGTGACATTAATTCACAATTGCTTATGCTTCCTTACTGGACAGATTGATATCCCTGAAGTTTAATTGACTTGGTTTATTACTGTGATTATTGTTGTTCCCTTACCTTTTTTGAGCAGAATATCAGCAGAAAGAGATTGGGAACACATGGAAAAGCGTATTGATCTTTAACAAAAGCAAGATCCTAAATGTGTGGGAGGCGTTTCTGTGCTTGTGAGGTCACTAAGAGTGTCTGAGTGTGTCACGTATGCTCTACCATGGTGGTAGATGTGTTTCCTTCTTTCATTTCCTGTCATTTATTGTCATCTCTTTGGCCTCTAGACAGTCTATCATACACTAATTTGCTGTGAATAACTTAGTAACTCAATCAAAACTTAGTTCAGATGTTTTTAAATGATATACTGCAACAACATTTTTCTGTGCTTCTGCAACAAAATGAGTCATCAAATTCACTCTGCCTTGGGTGTGATGCAAACATAAAACGCAGGCTCTGTGATGAATTCCATAGTTTTTCAGCCATGAATCCCCATCAAATATTATTATTATACCAAACTTGCCTTTATATTTTCACACACACAAATTAATTTCAGTTTGGCCTTGTAGAACTTTGACGAACACTTTGCAGGCTGTGCTGTTTTGTTGTTGCATACAGACAAGGTATTAAATTAAGTAGAACTTGAGCAGACAAGCGATATGCCAGCCTATCTTTCAGGAAGGCCACAACCAAACTGAATCAGTGCATATACGTCGTGTTGTGGCATTACATATAGCCTAGCTTCATCGACAAGACATCAATACGTAAATCGTGTTAGAAATAACACATTATTACCACTTGA
This sequence comes from Umbra pygmaea, assembly GCA_016801145.1. Taxonomy (NCBI): domain Eukaryota; kingdom Metazoa; phylum Chordata; class Actinopteri; order Esociformes; family Umbridae; genus Umbra; species Umbra pygmaea. Next base: position 35,087 of record JACXGM010000894.1, read on the forward strand.
GCTGTACAGTCGATGACAATTATAACCTATAAATCAACGTGAGCGATGTCACCTTGCACATAGGAATAACATTAGGATAGTGCATTAACTTCGGCCACGCATATAGACAAAATTTCTCTCTTACCACTTGTATGAGCGTTTACTGGTGCAGCTGTAGCCCCCAATGATGCTGTTGTTGTTGTTAGCCCTGGTGCTCCTCCTGTTGCGGCAGCACTGGCTCCATTTTCTTGCTCATCTCCACTACTATTCGTGCGTTGTTTTCTCTTCCCCTTGTTGCTTTTCTGGTTGGGCATTTTACTGATTCAAAAATTAATAATTCAACCTATAAATGACCGTTGGACATTTCTTCAGATTCCATTTGAATTTCCTACTTGAGGTGCACAAATTCTCTCTCCTTGACCGCTGATGTTACCTAATTTTACAGCAATATTACCATCCAGATATCTGCAGTTGTGACAGCTAAGGTAAGATACGAAGAAGGCGTGTCCGTTTCTTGTTTTGATTCCTGCCCTGAGATCCGTCAGGCGCTGTTCTGTTTTCCTCCTGCCCCCGTGACGACACGTTGCTCCGCCCCCGACACTAGCTGTAAGTTATTATTAGATCTAGCAAGGGAGTCCCATGAAATACTTGTCCCTAATAAAAAGTGGGATCCTTAATAACATCTCAGGTTCAAGTCAATGCTTTATGTAGATTATCTGAGTATATACTGGAAACTAGTGCCATTAAATCTATTTTTAATATATGCTTTTGCTTGTTAAAATATTTCTTTCTGAGCTATTGCGCTAGCATAAAAGAGTAATACCCAACCCCATTTTTTGTGAGCATACAACATAGCTAAATATGTAAGTGTATAAATATAGTGTATGTATGAATTGCATCTGCTGTATGGGGAATACAGATCATAACACATCAGGCTGCAAAGCAAAGGTTTGTTCTTTAGTTAACACACACCTAAGCGGGTACAGTTTATGGTCATCCACAATTAATTTGATGGAAGCATCATATTAATTAAATGTGGTAGATGAAGTCGGTCACGACATACAGCATGTTACAGATTTGTTGCAGCATTTTGCACAGTAGGTATTTACCATTCAATATTCTCTACGATAGTAATTATACTGATATACTAATTATTAATAATACGTCATATTTATTCCAACATACTGAAAATGAACCACTTAGTATTATTTAAAGGAACATTTTATGATGTTTGCATACCATAAAACACTTTCTTAGACAAGAAAAACATTTTAAATAAGAGTTCTAATTTTATTTTAACACATTTGTTTGTGTTGATTAAGTCCTGAGCATCTTTACAAAATCAACTTTTTATTTGGCACAAAACACCCTTTAATTAAATAGTACTAAGAATTGCACAGGAAATACATTGGCTTAATCCCCCTTGCAAAGGCAAAGGTTTGTTTGTGGTAAATAGCGAAGACATAGAAAAGCTTAACATCTCCATGAATACAAAATCAGTATGTGCAAAAGCCTCTTTTGAAGCACTTGCCGTCGTAGTTCCACAAAAGTTAGCAAATAGACCATGTAAACAATAAAATTGCCATTTAAACAGAAGAAATCCTTTCCAAAATTGTTTTGTTGCATTTCATCCCGTATAAAATAAATCATTATGACAAGAACGATATGCTAATGTGGTATACAAAATGTTACATTCTCAGCCTTTCAAGGCCTGTACATTTGTATTATCATTATTTTATTGTATCAAAATGTTGATTTGTGATCCCTGGTAGGTTATTTTTTACATATATATATTTTACTACAATGGTGATCAAGCATTTCGCTGCACTATTTCTAACAGCAAAGCTGTGCATGTGACCAATACAATTTGTTAATAGTAACTCGTCAAAGACATACTTGACTTTTCACCTGAATACTGATAGTCATCAGTGTCAAGCTTGTAAGAGTGTGATGTCCACATTGTCATGGACACCTTGTAGGAGGAGTTCCCCTTCAAATGTGACGATCTTCTTCCTTTTAGCAGCTCTCAAAGTCCCAACTAAAGCCTCAAATATATTGGCGCACCTATCATCATTGAACAGCACCCCAAATTTCACACACATTTTTCCATCTGCATCTGTAAATAAAAAAAGAAATAGCAAGATTAGTGAGATATACTTTTCTGAAACTCCTGTGATTGACAACGTGCAGTGAAAAAAACATTTGACCTAATATTAGATAAAGGCGACCTTAAGTAAAGAAATAACACTTGTAATACTTTTCATTCCCAGCTGGAAAAATGAATCACCTCCTTACGGTCATGAAACATTGGCAAACAGACACACACCGTGTGAATATTAGCAAATTGGACAGCTGCACCAGGCCGTGAGAAGCATTGGAAAAGCTTTCCATTCGAAGTGTCTCACGTGAATTTGCGGCATACTAGTACATCCTGCCCTGAGGTTCGTCTTGCTGCATGACCCAGCTGCGCTTCAGTTTAAGGACGGATGGCCTGACATTCTACTGTAGAATTCTCTTATATAACACAGAATTCATAACTCCTTCAATGATAGCAAGTCCCTGATGCAGCAAGGCATAGCAAAACCATGAAACTGCCACCATCACGCTTGACCGTTGGTGTGTGGAATCTTAGTAATATGGATTGAAAGTGTTTGTTTTTTGCTAAACATTACAAGATCCCTGTTGCCCAAAACGTCTCACTGTTGACACATTTGCCCATATAAATATGTTTGAGAACTCTTGGAGGATCATCAAGGTGTTTTTCGGAAACCCGATATTAGTATTAATTTCCTTCTAAAAGTGAGCAGTGGTTTTTGCCTTGTGACTTCCTGGATGATTTTAGCAGGTTGGCCACTCATGGGAATCAGTTCTGTCCTTAACTATTTTATATTTTAGATCAGGGGTCTACAAACCCTTTCATGGAGGGCCTGGTGTATGCTGATTTTTGGTCTTTCCCTTCAATTAGAGCCAAATTACGACCTAAACTGCCAGATGAAAGGAGATCCTAACCAATTAGTGAGCGACTCCATCAGCCTTATACAAGGTGAAAGCGAAAACCTGCATTCACCAGGCCCTCCATGGAAGGGTTTGGAGACCCCCGATTTAGATAATATGGCTCTGGCCATGATTTAGTGGAGGCACAGAGTCTTATATCAAAAAATGATTTTCGCCAACAGTTTACCAGACAGGTTTTTCTCAAAAATACCTTTTTATGCAACTCAATACTGTTTGTGATGTTTTTATATTTATTTGTATTTTGTCTGTTATATAGTAGTTTTAAGTGCAAATAAACACTTACTGTCCAGACAAATAGCTTTAAAACGTTTTCTAAAGAGGTCTAACACTTAAGCAGTACTGTAGGTATAGTCTTCCTGTTAACATTGCGTGGTATTATTAGCAGGGCTTCTTTGCCTATAGTTTACTCTTCCCACCAAACATTTGAAAACATTTGTCATTATACATTTCAGAAAAATAGGGGTGAAATTAGCCACTCAAAAACAGGATGTGGTAGACGAGGAGCAAATAATGGGAAGAATGGCTCTGTAAAAAAACAAAACATTCAGGCCAGCCAGAGGATGTGGCAGCAGGAGAGAATAGGCAGGGGAGTTAATGAGATGGTTATTTGGAACAGTCAGAGACAGCTCAAATGGTTGCTCTGCTGCCTGAGGATAAAGATTAAGTGGCCAAATAAAGAAACATATCAGACTTACTTTCATTTCACACAAAGAATTAGTGATGCCCCGATCTGATACTAGGATCGGAAATATGTCCAATACTGGCCAAAAGTACGGTATCAGGAATCGGCATATGGAATGGAGTCGATGTAATGATCCGATACCATGTCCTAATAAGGTGCAGTAAGCACATGTCTTTGTAGGGATGGTTCATTCAGAACAAAATCTAAGTTAACCCTTATTTAACATGTATCTTTACTGCATTAACAATAAATAGTGGTCTATTCATGTTTCCAGGAAAGTTAGGCTATAATCCTTTTTAAGCAGTGGAACAAACAAATAGGTCAGGTAACCTATTTGTAGATTGATTTCCTTCGCTATAATAGTAGCCTTTGAAAGGTTTGCATGTTAAGAATATTCTTATGTCGAGTTTAATTTGGAAAAACTACCAAGTGACAGCATCAAAGGTAAAACAACTACAGAAAAGTGAATCGAATTCATAACCAACTATGGTGGCAAACACTAGTTGATTCTATGTTGCTTCAATACATTCACATTCAATGATTTATTAATACAGTTACTAAAAAGACATGTTGAGAAAACGAGTCTGTGAGACTAAGGATTTTCAGGTGATTGCCAAATTTTGATTATCCATATAGTACTGGATGTCCTACTACTTTTAGTCGACTACTTTTTTATTGTTTGTCCAACAGTGTTTCGCAATTGAGAGGTTCAAAACCTAACACCTAACCTACACCACAACATTTGTTGAATCAGCATTCAATTTAAATTTTGTAAATTTATTTGAGAATAATCTGTTTGAAAAATATATGGGATTACTAATGAAATAATACAAGCATTGGCTTAATTAGCTTGAATTAAATCTACAAGTAGATGCTTCTTCAGCAATGGAACAATTTGGTCCTTGTCAAAGTCGCTCAAATCCTTATGCTTGCCCATTGATGCACGTGGGGAGCGAAGGTTGGTCCGTGAGGTCTGATCCAACAGACAATCTTCTGTAAGTCAAATTGCTGAAAAAGTTAATGCTGGTTCTGATAGAAAGGTGTCAGAACACAGTGCATTGCAGTTTGTTGTGTATGGGGCTGCTGTTTTGGTGGCAAAAAGGGGAACAACACAATATTAGGAAGGTGATCATAAAGTTGTGGCTGGTCGGTGTAATTCTAGGCCCATTAGCTTAACAGTCTCAACATTACACTCTAGTGGACATTTAGTTGAATGCAGCAAGAAAGACAAAAACGACATTGGGTCCCATATGGACAGTATAGTTTACGGAATACTTCACACGGTCAAACATCCAAAATTAAAATTAAGTGTGGAGCAGTCCCCTGGCAGAGTTATCCTTATAGTAAGTTAATAACTTGTGTGCACAGCTTTCTTCTCTTTTATTTAATGAACCATTTCTCTTTTAGTAAAACACTGTGCATGGCTGCACACTTCACATAGCGCGATGACATTAACATACCAGCAGATGGCGCTGGTCGGACACATATCGCATCATCACATTTACTTTTTTGGGAATGCTCAGTCTAGGCGGCTAACAGTCCTTGTCTGGGCGGCCGCCTTAATAACAAAGTGGTGCGGGAAAGCCTGACATGACCAAAAATATTTTAAGAAAGGGCAAGTAGCACAAGACACATACACATTCGCAGAACGTGATCCAAACGTGCGTCGGATCAAAAGTATTTTTGAGTTAAAGGTCAGTGGAAAGCTGGATCCACAGGGATTGGCCATACTCATTTGAAGAGATTGACCACTTCATGAGATTGGGTTTTGCATTTTTTGTTAGAAATTACACTGTAATACTAGATTATACTTACTTTTATTGCCAAGCCGTTGGATCTCTTCAACAAGCAGAGATACTTCATGTTGGACGTTCATGTTGGATGTCACTAGAATTGAAACAAAATAGTGTCACATGCCGATATGCATATTTTCAACCCGAGATTACAACCAATTTATTGGGGCACTGCCACCGAAAAAGAAGTGGAAAACAGAAAATCAACGGAATTGTTTTCTGCTACATTCAAAGAGTAGTATCTGGCATGGAACAAGAAATACTACGGTATATATATTGTAGAAAACCATAACAGTTTAATCCAAAGGCAATTTTGTTGACAATTGCATTATACAGATTGCAAAACCTGAGAGATTTTTAATTCCAATTCTTTGGCACAGGGTGTACAATCTAATGTATAATAATGTAAGATTCAACATTGTATACGAGCTGAAAACATTGTTCTTAGTTTTGCAGATTCAGATAAAAAGTGAAATGGTGCATACAGTAATTCAGAACAGTAAATGTTTGAATACAACTGGGAAAACAGTTTGTAGTCATTTATTTTGGCAATCCTTAAAGAGTAACAAGACTTGAATATGTTGTCCCAAATAATTTATATATTGTGAGTTGGCTAGCAGAAATATCATAAAGAATTGATTATCATTACTACTACAACACAGTTTCTCTGCAATTTCATAATTTATCCAAATGGTTATTAAGGTCCTGCTTTAAATGCATCAGCTTGGGACTGTCAATGTTATAATGTGTCTTCAAATCAGATTCAATTCTTTTCAGGTTATCACATTACTTTCTCAACCAAGTCTGGACAGGAATCCCTGCAAGGAATGCACTCCCCAGCTTATTGAACCGCCCTCTGCAAAACCATCCATCGCAAAGAAATGTAAAGGAACTGGGCAAGTTAAAGACATAAAATGCAGTGGAAGACCAGAAAACCTGTCTGCATCTAATGAATTAGTGTACTTAAAAGGTCACTTCCTTTGATTGACGGAAGGAAATCCAGTCGGCCTTGCTTGGCATTTGACACAGTTATCTGACACCAAAGTGCAAAGTTTGACGGGGAGAAAAATAGAAGTTAATAGTGTTTTGACTTAAAAAAAAGAATAATAACAGAAGACAGTGCCATAATGGTTTCACCTTCAAAAAAAGAATGTATGGCATTCACATTTTTGTGTATGATAGTTTGATTTCAATATTTCATTCAGGGAATGCCGAGAAATGAATCAGGATATGGTATCCGGTGAACATCATTCAATTTAGATAGTTTCAAATCATAAGGGAAACTAATATTTTCTACAAGGAGAGTTACCTTTAAACGTATGGCATGCAGTTTGGGACTTTTGGGGTGAACGAAATTATTTTAAACCTCTCATATTGGGCTGGATGTGTAATATGTTTATCATAATGTGCATAATCTATAAGTGAAATACATATGATACCTCAGATATTCATGAAATTCAAGTTTGAAGACGAGCAGTGTTGATGACATGGGGTTAAATTTCGCACATTAAGACACATTATAATATACATTTTCTGGAATCTTTTTTGGCTTGACAGCGCAAATTTTACAGCAAGTGGACAAAGATAATTGTTTTTAAACACCCGCCTATCGATGCGGAAGTAGGGAACGCTACATTCACTCACAACTAAGGGAATTTATAACCACTTACGTTGAAATATGGATAGTGTAATTAAATCCGTAATCTATACACATTAGTAGCTTGTCTAACACTTTACTATTTTGATCGTTGGTTTTAATTATTTGTATAGACCGTATGTAAACGCCACTACTATATTACGGTCTTACAATGAACGGAAATGCAAGCGATTGCATGCCGGCTTAAGTGATGACAGTTTGCTACCTAATAACTCAAGAGGCTAGGTCTATTATGCACCAATGTGTCTGTTCTCTTATTTTCCTCATGGCCTACATGGATGATAAGTTACGGTATTTACCTGAATAAGAGCGTTATCACACAACACGATGATTGAATCAATTCCAACGGAAGAGCGAAGAGAAAGCCAGGCGACGCAAAAGCTGTATTAGTGACGTAACGACTCCTCCTTTTTCTGGAATGTGGTTTGGTTTAACAGATCGAATTAGAACCAGAAGTCCTCACAAGGATAGTAAAACACAAAAAAACGTGTGCAGTCATGCTGTCAAAAGTGATGTATTCATGCTTTTTTGAATATCCGATGAAAGAATGGAACCTACAAATGTCCAAACCTATGTGAATCCTTGCTTGCGTATATTATACAAATTTAATATTCCAACCTCTATAAACAGTATTTATTTATAGAGAAAATGTGTGTCATTATCAACTTCAAATTTATTTGCCAAAGAAACCCATGTGTAATTGCATGTGAACTCACTTTCACTAGTGTATGCAGGTTTTGGCTTTTACCTTGTACAAGCCTGATGGAGTAGCTAACTAAGTGGTTAGGATCTCCCCTCACCTGGCAGTCCAGGTCCTAATTATGCTCTAATTGACGGGAAAGACCAAAAACCAGCATACACTAGGCCCTCCGTGGAAGGGTTTGAGGACCACTGGGGTAAAACAACTGCCCTTATTTGACAATTTACAGTCGGTAACCATCAATCAGTTCTTCACGAAAACATAAATACAAAGAAACAACATTAACGTGATCATATAGCTATCACATATAGCTGTGATGTGGACCCATGGGTCTGAAATAAAGTATATATTTATATATCATAAAACAGGGGGCCCCAAACCTTTCCATGGAGGGCCTAGTGTATGCAGGTTTTCGCTTTTACCTTGTACAAGGCTGATGGAGAAGCTCACTAATTGGTTAGTATCTCCCCTCACCTGGCAGTCTAGGTCCTAATTATGCTCTAATTGAAGGGAAAGACCAAAAACCAGCATACACTAGGCCCTCCATGGAAGGGTTTGGGGACCCCTTTCATAAAACCTCTAAAACGCAGACACTCTAGCCACAGCCAATTTGCCAGCAAGCACAGTATATGATCACAACAAACACAGTCTTATTTTTCTCTAAGTAGTCTTTAATTTTCCGGAGAATTAACTGCTATCATTCTTAATTTATCTGTGCTTAGTATGTTTAGTCAGGGACTGATGGTGTATGTTAATTTGTTTAGAAAAAACGTGCATTTATTCACATCACTATTTAAAATAATAACAAAAAACCCATAAAAAATTAAGTAAAATTATTCAAACACACTTCTTTCACATTGATGTGTGCAAAACCTGGAACCAGGCTGCGTGATAACCTGCATCCAAATCTCACATGGTGAGCCAATCATTTTTGGGGTCATTGAAGATGCATGGAAATCATTGTTTAAACCCTTTACAAAGAAGATCTGTAAAGTTTTTTTGCTTTATCTTTACAATGCAGTTTCCTGAAAAAGGGAAGTTTCTTTTTTGCTGAGTTTACATAGCAAATCTTGTGCTACCGCTCCAGCAATGCAGTAGTACTAAAAAGAAACAAAGAAAAAATATAATGTAGGGTAAGAGGGGGTATATAGCCTCCTTAACAACAATGAATAATGGCTGATACAAAAAAGCAAAGTTTAAAAAAAGAATTATTAAGTATTATTAAGTATGTGGATCACGGGCATGTTTAGACCAATCATTATCCCAATTCTGAAGAAGTTGAGACAGTATGGAAAATGTTAATAAAAACATTGTAAATGTACTTTGAATGTATTTAAACAAAAAACAAGGTATTATATTGAGGCTCGCCAATCTGCCAAAAGATGCATCAGCGAATAATCCTACACTTTGAGAACAACATTCCCCAAAGACAAAATGGTAGAATTTTGTGCATTTCACCTTCTATAGTGCACAATATAATAATAAGAGTCAAGGAATCCAATCTAATCTTGGTGCATAAAGGACAAGGCAGAACATCTCTTCTGAATGTGCATGATCTCTGACCTCAGATGTCATTGTCTTAAAAAACCATCAAAAGTCTGTAATGGAAATCCTGACATGGGCTCAGGAATACTAGTAAACCTTTGTCAGCACACCATTCGCTGCTGCGTCCACATATGCAAGTTAAGGCTTTAATAAGCAAAGCAAAAGCCATATATGAACACTCCAGAAGTGTTGCTGCTGACTTTTCTGGACTCAGTCTCATCTGAGATGGACCTTAGCACAGTGGAATCATGATTTGTTGTCCGACAAGTCAACATTTCAAATAGTGTTTGGACAAACAGCTGTCGTGTTCTCCGGAAAAGAACCAGAGAACAAGGAAAACAACCATCTATGCTGTTATCAGCATCAGGTCCAAAAGCCAGCAACTGTCATGGTATGAGGGTTTGTCAGTGCCCATGGCATGGGTAACTTTCACATCTTTGAGGGCACCATTAATGCAGAAAGATATGTACACATTTTGGAGCAACATATGCTACCAACCAGATGTTGTCTTTTCCAAGACATCCCTGCATTTTCTAGTAGGACAAAACTCCAAACCACATTCTGCCTGGAGTACAAGCGCATGGTTGTGTAAACCGAGAGTGCAGGTGCTAGCATGGTCTGCCTGCAGTCCTGACATGTCTCCAATTGAGAATGTGTGGTGCACTACGAAGCACAAAATAAGGCAAGGAAGGCTCTGTACATTTGCACAGCTGGAGACATGCATAATGGATGAATGGCGGAAAGTTCTGCTTGCTAAACTGAACCAACTGGTCTGTAGTGCCCAAAGTGTTATTAAAAGAAAAGGTGATTTTACACAGTGGATTTTAACAAGCAGTTAATTGAAATTAGGTGTCTGTGTTTCATATTAAAAATAAATTGATATCAATATTAATATTCACTGGTAATTATTTAAGAGTAAAGTAACTGAAGTCCAAATCCTATTTGCAATCCATGGCTACTTTGTAAAGGGCATCTTTTAGTTAGCCAGCCAGTAAAGAAGAACAATAACATGTTGGCTTTGATGTGATTGGTGTGAAACCAGATCTAAGGACTATTGGAGGGGCCTTCTTCCACAAAGTCTAATCACAGTTGAGCTCAGCCCATAGATGATTGGTTTCACAAAGTATGCCAAATGCGACCTGGCATCAGTCAATCAAATAGCACAGCTGCACAAAGTTAAACTCTTTCATTTGGCTCATTTATCACCTCTCCTCTCCCTGTAAGCTAACTGTTTCCCAGGTTGTTGCTGCAAATCACCAGGCCCGGCCCCTGGCATAGGCAGACAATATGGTCTCCAATGGCACCAAAACTCGAGGGGTGCAATTTGGAAGTATGGTTCTACGTAGAACTTGTCTAAATCTGAGTACTTCCTCTTCCACATAAAACATACATTTATGGAGTTAACTGTTTCAATGTTTAAATGTTTATACTTTTTCATGTGTAAAGATTGGGTCCCTTTCAATTGATTCAAGATATTTAAAGTTTGTGAGTTGTTTGAGAAGATTAACACAGATCGATCCAATCAGAATTTGAGTTCTAAAATTGCTCTTCAGAAAAAGCAGTAAATACATTAAACTATATTGTGAACTTTGAGGAAAATGTACAGTTGTGTTCAAAATAATAGCAATCCAACATCACTAACCAGATCAATGACTGTTTTTGGTAGAAATCATATTTCAACATGGCAAATATTTTACGAGTAGGTGCATTAGAGTCATAGAAAACCAACAGACCCAACAGTCATGACATGTATGCTGCTGATTCTGTGTAATTGAATCATTAATTGAAAGGGGCCTGTTCAAAATAAGTTCAAACAGTGAGGTAATTCATTCTGTGTCAAACAGGTGGCCCTTATTCAAGGACGAAGGCAGCAAATGTTGTACATGCTTATAGTGCATTTCTCTCTGAAAATCTGAGTCAAATGGGTAATTCCAGACATTGTTCAGAAAAACAGCATATGCTCATTAAAAACTTGATTGGAGAGGGGAAACATTATCTTGAATGCTTTAAAATGGCAACCAAAACCAGAAAAATATGGAAGAAAATGGAAAATCACCATTAGAATGGATCAAAGAATAGCCAAAATGGCAAAGACTCAGCCAATTATCAGCTCCAGGGTGATCAAAGAAGATGTAAATTTACCTGTGAGGACTGTAACAATTAGAAGATGCCTATGTGAAGCCAGGTTATAGGCAAGAAGCCCCTGTAAAGTCCCACTGTTGGAAAAATGATTTGTGCTGAAGAGATCATTACATTGACTGGCTTAAGGAGGAATTGCTCAATATTTTGTGGACTGATGAAAGTAAGATTGTTCTCATTGGGTCTAGGGGATGCAGACAGTTTGTCAGATGACCCCCAAACACTGAATTCAAGCCACAGTACACCGTGAAGACAGTGAAGCATAGTGGCACAAGCATCATGACATGGGGATGTTTATCATACTATGGTGTTGGGCCTATTTATCACATACCATCATGGATCAGTTTGAATACACCAAAATAATTTAAGAGGTCATGTTTTCTTATGCCGAAGAGGAAATGCCCTTGAAATGGATGTTCCATCAACACAATGACCCCAAACACACAAATAAGTTAGCAGCATCTTGGTTGCAGACCAACAAGATTAACGTTATGGAGTGGCCAGCCCAATCCCTGGACCTTAATCTAATAGAACACTTGTTGGTTGACATCTAAAATGCTGTTTCTGAGGCAAAACCAAGAAATGCAGAGGAACTGTCTTGTGCTGGAATACCTTCACAGGTGCCAGAAGTTGGTCGACTCCATGCAACACAGATTTGAAACAGTTCTCAGAAACCGTGTTTATATTAATATTTGTTCAGTGATTTAAAGGACAGCTAAATCTTCAAGCATTTTTCAGTTTATACAGTAAATGTTTTGAGTTTGTAAAGACAAATGCAGACACTGCTATTTTTTTTAACAGCCTAACATTCATTTTTCTTCACTTTTTGTAAAGTAATAACAAATTTGATAGATTTTTCTTTATGTTTTGATTTGGAATAGACTGTGCAGTTTACACACTGCTATTATTTTTCCAACACAACTGTAAATGAAATATTCAGCAGAGACATCCTTCAGTCACTATTGGGAATTTTAATCCCAGAATTCTGCATAAGAAATCAATTGATCTACAAAGAGGATCTGCCAAAGTTCCAAAGGAAACCCAAAGTGGCTCAAATGGGCAGGGCTAATGTTCTGTAACATTGGAAGACAAATTTAAATCACTTTCTATCACGTTCATCATTGAACAGCCCCTCACAGCTGGAAGACCTGCCTGGCAGTTGACCAACATATTCAGAGATGGGAATTGAACCCCACCCTCCAACTTGAGAGCTTCTACAAATACCAACATATATAAGATAATAAGTACTCATGACAGCTCTGTATTGGAATTTCTACACTGTAAACCCGAAAAGTTAGTAGAACTCAAAAAAATGAAGGCAACTGATTGCCGCAAAAGTTTTGAGTTCATGAATTTAACAGTCACTGTTTTGCCCTCGTTTATCCGTTTTGACAGGAGAGAGTCTGAAAAACATTACACCGATTTAGGGAAAGCAGTTTCAAGTCACTGTAATGCATCCATCTGTTATGGACAGTATTTTGTTCGTAAGGCTGCACATGTTATTATACTAAATTGAAATGTATGAGTTTCATGAAACAAATTGTTGAAGTTACTTAAAATGTTTAATTTAATATAACTGTTGAAAGTATTTTATGTATTCTGAACTCAGTTCAATTAATTTACAGTACTTTCTGCATTCGGGTTTACGGTACTTCAACATTTGAGAACATTTCGCAGCTGAATGTGTCCTTTTCTATGTGCAACTAGAGCAAACCTCATCAACAGACCAGGAGTCACAAATCAACAGTCAGCCACACATCAAAGTAAAATGAGAGAGAATTTAGCATTCGATTAGGATGTTTCATGGATTAAAGATAACTTACACTCACCGGCCACTTCATTAGGTACACCTGTTTGACTGCTTGTTAACTCAAATATCTAGTCGCCCATTCACTTGGCAGCAAGTCAATGCATTTAAGCATGTAGACATACGACGATATGCTGAAGTTCAAACCAAGCATCAGAATGGGGAAGAAAGGTGATTTAAGTGACTTTGAACGTGGCCTGGTTGTTGGTGCCAAATGGGCTGGTTTGACTATTTCAGAAAGTGCTGATCTACTGACATATTCCCACTCAACCACTTCAAGGGGTTACAGAGAATGGTCGAAAACAATAAAAATATCTAGTGAGTGACAGTTCCCTGGGCGAAAATGTATTTTTGATGACAGAGGTCAGAGGACAATGGCCAGATAAATTTGAGCTAATACAAAGGCAACAGCATAAAAATAGAATGGATAGAAAGGCCATTGAACTGCTTGGCGTGGTCATTTGATTAGTACACAACAAAATGGCGATTGCTATTAGTTGTCACAGTGACAGCGGAAGTAGGCTGCTAGATCTTTGCAATGGAATGGTACAAATAAAAATGGCTGCCGCTCTGACCATTCTTCTACATTTATTTGAATTGGAATGGCCTTTCTATACATTCCATTTCTATGGGCAACAGTAACTCAAATATTACAAATCATTAGAAACGAGGTATGCAGAAGTGCATCTCTGAACACGCTAAAAACCCCAGATCTGAATCCAATCCAACATACATTTTACATGCTGAAGAGGAGACTGAAACCAATAAGTCCCCAAAACAAGCAGGAACTGAAGATGGCTGCACTACAGGCCTGGCAGAGCATCACCAGTGAAGATACCCAGTGTCTGGTTATGTTGATGCATTGGTTCTCAAACCTCTCCTCGGGGACCCCCAGCCAGTCCATGTATTTGAACTACCCCTGAGCTAGCACACTTGATTCAACTTATCTACTAATCAACATGTTGTTGATTAGTGTATCTGATCTGATGGTTCAGGGCTACAGCTAAACCCTTTCCCATCTGGGGGTCCCCGAGGAGAGGTTTGAGAACCACTGCAATACACCATCTAAAGCTGTGACAATAGGTGTGACAAGAGAGTAACAACCTATATACAGTCTGTACATGTAAACAATACCCTCTGAATCATACTGTGGTGTATGATGAGTACACCAAAATACACCAATTTATTATCAATCACTAGTGTTACTGAATGATAATGTTATTTATTTGGCTGTATGTCGTGATTTGCTGTCCCATGTCATCAAAACCACCTGACCTAAATTTGACATTTTATGGCAAACTCAGTTGTAACACTGATTATACATGGACTTAATTTACATATAAACAGCAAAATAGGAGGTTCAAAACATTATTTAGTAAATTACACAAGTTACAGACTGCATCTTTAAGGGACTCATCCATAACTGTAGATAGCTATACACAGTCTAAAAGACAATTATTGCAGATTTCTTGATCAAACCACATGCATATCATTTGTGAGATGTTTTTAAACTCAGTAGAAAGCATATTACCTTAGAATAATACCTTTGTGACACATTGTTTTTAAATAAAATGTGCTTGATTATGAATGTCATTCATCTACAGTTACAAATAATGGATAGGAATACCCAAATAAATACCAGACACATTTGTTTATTTCCAGACAAGAAAATACCCATTCATTAAATGTTCACTGTTATTACAGTTTAGATCTTGTAACACTACAAAGGGTATTACTAACATGTCTCATTTAAGATACTGTTTTCCCAGTTTTTAAAGAAAGTCAGTAAGAGATTTCAGAGTTTCTGTTTCACTGTTGAAGGTGGCACCAGTTGTCTTGAAAGCACCATTAGTGGTGTGTTCCCCTAATCAGGTCATCTGAGATGCCAGTTTAACCACATCATATGCTATGGCAATCTTTAGTCTTCATAACACATTTGATGATGTATCACTGGTAAAAGCAGCACTACTTCTTGCACTATTCTTCCTTGCCACATGGGGGAGTGAGCAAGCTGTCCTTACACACAACTTCAAGGTTTCAGCAAGAATGACCTCACAGATGGAAACTCTACCAGCAGCCACTTCAAAGTGGTTACATATGCATGCGATGTCTGGACAAGGGGGTGCATCTGACATGCTTTCAAGACAACTGGGAACCTAGAAAGTACTTGTAATCATGACGCCATTGACGGCCTTTTTCAGGCTGGGAAAGTCAGATGTATGGGATATTGGTCTGTGTACTTTCTGGGCAATGAAAACCGTTGTTTCTCGTTCATTTGATTAAAATATTGAATCAAATAACTCGGAATCGGTTTGCATTTTAGTTTCCACAATATAAACAAATATGGAAAAAACAGAAACAGAATAATGATTTGATTATTCCAAAGTGTTTTTTCCAAATAAATATAAACAAACAATGAAAATCGCTATTTTTTTCCGTTATTCTGTTTTTGAAATAAAACAAGAAAACAGAAATGAAAACATTGAAAAAGATGGACAAATGTGGTCCGTGTACTTTTTCGTTCATTCATTATTCTATTTTGGAATGAAAGATGAAATATAAAAAAGGGTGCAGCTTGGTTTTTTGTTAATAAAAAAAAAAAAGAAATGGCTGTATTTTGTTTTTCAAATGTATTGTTGTCATCAAATAATAGTATTAGAAAATTGGACAACATTTCCGTTTTTTATTTGTTATATTTATTTGTTTGTTTATTGTATTTCATTTGACTAATCCTATCTTTACCCGGAAATAAATTGCACCATCTTGTGCATTAGGCCTGTTATTCTGAGTCACTCACTAAACTGGTTTGAGTAACTTGAGTCACTTGAGTCAGTATTGCTAAATTGCCAAGGAAACTAAGTCCTAGCCTATTGTCTCTAACCACTAACATAGTAGGAAGTTCTGTGGATTAACTCAGTGCAGACTCACTATTTCAGAGTGTATTAACAAGCATTTATTTTAAAGTGGCACACATGAAAAAAGAAACAACATTTAACCACACATAGGCAATGTCATAATAATAGATGGAAAAAAATGCAAAATATGCAAATCAGTTAAAGATTGACCAAGCTTACAACAAATCACAAATACAAAAAAGCTTCAAAAATGCAAAATGGGCAAATTACTAGAATAACACAACAACAATAAAATATAACAAATATATTAAGTAAACATATATCAAGTAAGCCTAATGGACCTACTAATAGGCTACTACTAATGGGAGTCTAATAACCTACATACATTATATTAATAGGCTGCTAATACTAGGCAACTAATATTATTATTAATATTACGTAATAGCAATTATTACTGTCAAGCATCAAAACCTGCACACCCACTTGCCACCATTTACAGCTGCTCAAACGAGAGACATTTAGTAATACAAGTTGCACCCTTTTTTAAATTTCATCTTTCATTCCAAAATAGAATAATGAACAAATAAAAAAGTACACAGACCAAAAATGTTTTCATTCATCCGAATTTATTTGGCCACCATAAAATGAGAAACCACTTGATATTTGGTTTCGGGGCATGATATTAAGAAACCAAATGGGAATTCTCGTTATCTGCATTAGAAAAAAGAATATCAATTTATCGAAAAGTCCCCTGTCTATCCGTTATATTTGTGGTTTTGCAGTGAGAAACCTGTGCTGGTAGCTGTTGCCTCCAGTGGTGGATCTCGATATGTTAGATAGGGTGCGGGAGTATAGGGGGAGCATTTGTGTAGCCAAGGTGGTTAAGAGGCCCCTGGAGGATTGGTACCATGGATGTGTCATGGTGTACACGGCTGGTTCTAAGGACCCAGAGACGGTTCGGACGGGATCAGCTTTTATAGTCTTGGGAGTGTGTGTTCGTATCACTAACAGGGTTTCTGATCACTGGGCAGTTTTCACGTTGTAGCTTCTGGCAGTACAGTTTGCATTACGGTGGTTGGAGGAAATAATGCCAGACAGGGTGGTGATTTCTACAGATTCATGTGAGGTGTTGATTAGTTTACAGTCATTCAAACTGCACTAGGCGGTAGGACATTGTGAACAGTGTGTTGGTCAGTTTACAGTCATTCAAACTGCACTAGGCGGTAGGACATTGTGAACAGTGTGTTGGTCAGTTTACAGTCATTCAAACTGCACTAGGCGGTAGGACATTGTGAACAGTGTGTTGGTTAGTTTACAGTCATTCAAACTGCACTGGGCGGTAGGACATTGTGATTAGTGTGTTGGTTAATTTACAGAGGAAGGGGTGCAGGTCTCGTTTTGATTGATACATTTTTTTATTTCTGGATCAAGACGATAAAACAGTAATCCAAAAAATGACATGCTAAAGTAAAATACTTATTTCCAGCATGGTCCTTGGTGTTACACACATAAACAAGAAGCATACAAACTCAGACTAAAAAGACACAGTATTAGGAGGGGCATCACATACAACAAACTAAATAAGAAAGACAAATGCTGTAAAAACTATCTAGTTTATCAGTAAATATTCACCTTGTTTCATGAAAGCTGCTTGATCTGTTTTTAAAAAATCCCTCATGATGATAGGAGTATAATAGCAATAGGGAAACTATTCCAAGCCATGATACCAGTGTAAAAGAAAGATTTTTTAATTGCATTTTTAGCTCTAGGTACTATGCAGGAGCGGATGCTGGCCCTAGTATTATGACTATGCTGCGTGTGGACCATGGTTACATTAGAGCATAAATACTTCCGGGCATGACCATTGGGTCATGAACATGTGGGTTCTGGTACATGCTGGGGCGACCGGGAAAAAGCTGCAGATAAATTGGCGAAGCAAAATCTGGGGAGGGAGGTGGTGGGCGTGGTGCTGTGTTTGAGCAGGGCAGAGGCTAAGGTGATTTTGTGGAATGAGATGAAGAAGGTCTGGCAGGAGCGATGGAATGTGGACACCAAAGGGGGGCACTTGTTCCAGGTACAGGGTGTGGTTGGGAAAGGAAGGTGGGCAGTTAGGAGTAGGACTGAGGAAAGTACTATAGCAAAACATATACAACTGGGTTGTGTGACTTGCGGTGTAGCAGAGACAGTAGATCATGTACTGAGGCAGTGTAGGCACTATATGGGCGGGAGAGGTTGCGCCTGGGTCTGAGGACAGAGGGTGTGCATGTTTTGAGTTTAGAGTCTGTTTTGGGTAGGGGGTGTTCAGGTGCAGTGTTGAGGTGTTTGTTTGTGTTCCTTGAGGAAACTGGGTTGGCAGGGAGAATCTAGGTCCTCCCTGACGCTGGCCCGCACTCCATTACAGTAGGTGGCGGTAATGCACCATTAACGTTGGATGCCAACCACCGTTAAACCCATAGACAGTATATAAAATGGACCGAGCAATGCCATTGACTTTGACGAGACCAAGTGAAGTCAATTAGAAGCACTTTTCCAGTGGTAAGCGAGCGTACTGCGCAGCCTCAAGCTGAGCTTGACGACTTAGATGTGATGCGAGCAACCTGTCTGAAAGTTGTAATTCTTATGGTAGATGTGCCAAGAGAAATCTGAATTATTCCGAATCTTACTTCATATGAATTCCCTTGCCACGAACCGAAGTATTTCCAATCCATCAAAACGGTGCTGAAATATTCTGTTCCGATACTTTTTATGGACTCTCTATTTATTTGCTTAATGAATGGGAGTCTACGGAATGCTAACGCAAGGTGGTGCCTTGGTAGCCTCAGAATCTCCCCATAGGAGCTTCAATTTTCGGGTGCTGGCTTAACCCCTTGGTGAAACCCTACAGAAGAAGAAGAGAAATCTGTCAGCAGCGTCTGCATTGAGGAACGCCCCTAGCCTAGTCGGTTGCGGTTCGCCATTAACTTACGAGAAGAAGAAGAAGGAACGGCCCGTTTGTAGGATGACATCACGGCGCATAGGAATGGTGCCTCTGACTGATGGAGGAAGGAGCCAAAAGACTCTAAAACTTTACTTCTAACATTACTAGAGCGATTCAAACGTAATCCAAACACAGAAACAGCATACGGTAATGTGATATAACCGGAAGAACTCGAAATCTATTTGATTCACTGTTGAATACCGATGCTCTCGGAAGTTGACAAACGTTACTGGCTACTTTAACGTCGTTAACGTAAACGTTGGCTACCTGGCTATCCAGCTAGCGGATAGCTAAAAACAACAGCCTGTAGTTAGCTAGCTTGTTAGCTAACGTTAGTTGCAACACCAGTCGTGGTGTTCTAATGTAATGTTTAATACGTTAGTAGCGATTCTAAGTATTTAATAATTGTACTAATCATCGGTACGTTATATTCGGTCTAGGCTGGTTGCTAGGGACATTCACCAAGAGACCCTTCCTGTCATAACGTTAGCATTGCTAAGTTAGCATTAGCATAGCTAATTTAGCATTAGCATAGCTTCTCCACCACTTCGGACTAGACAGCTAAGCTGCAACGTCTCTTCTCACTCGCCGCATTTCGGGTCCATTCTCTGAAAGTAAGGACGACAAAACAGCCAACTTTGTCAACGAATCTAGTACTTTTGATGCCATAATGGAAAGTTTAACATTAACTGACGTGGAGCAGAAGTATTACTCTGATTTGTTCGTGTATTGCGATACGGACAACACCAAGAAAGTAGCTTCCAACGGCAGAGTTCTTGACCTTTTCCGGGCGGCCCAGCTACCCAGTGAGGTTGTCCTGCAGGTAGGTTAACTATTTGAATTAAGTAGGTAGGCGATTAGCTGAGTGTGGCTAACAGTTTGTAACTTCTAGATGATTGTTGAAGCTAGGTTTATGTGTCGCATGTGGACACTGGTGAACCTTACGAGACACACCTTCTATTAGATAGTGAGCTAGTAGTGCAGTACAGTACAGTAGCTAAGCTAGATAGGAAACTATAAAGTTTTTAGCCTTAATGTACGTTTTCAACAATGCCAAATAATGTACCGATCAACACCATGTTTCGTTTCAGTGTTTTCGATATGTAAACAATTTGGATATTGAACATTATCAAATGAATATTTCAGTATAACAGTGGACGACAGCACACTTCCTTGTGCATCTCTAATTTCTTGCTTTCTGGACCGAAAACGACTGCAATATGATATCACATTTTGATCACCATTGTTCTACCCGAAGGTTAAAATGCCAATTTATGTGATTTATCAAATCCAAAATGTTGTCAGCAGAGGATTCTGTTTTAAAGCAAAAGTCGTAGTCCTGCATTATTAGTCATGTTCAATTGTTTATTTGTATACCACACGTATTTGTGCTATGTGTGAGGTGAATTACTGTCACTGTAGAAGGATTGCTTAGCTCTCTTTCATTCAGTGTCAGTTATTGATCGGCTCAGTCTAGGCTAAATCCTAATCTACTTTAATTTTGTTTTTCTTTACTTTTCACTGTTTGTTTTTTGCCATTAATATATATCATTTTATTTCTTCCACGAGGAATACAAGACTGTTTTTATTGTGGTTGTTCAAGATGCAGAAGGAGGCATCAACAATGTTTTGACTCTTCCAATGTGAACAGTTGTCTGACAGTCAGTTTGAAAGCGTTTTTCTCACTGAAATGATGCTGACTCACTTGGCCCAGTCTGGTTGCTACATTTCCTACCATCTTTGGTCTTACTTTATACTATAGGCTATAAAACTGCAATGTTCAAGTCTGAGCCTTGTTTTCATCTTGCTGTATCTCCGTTGCCACTCCACCCAATGCATGATCCTTTTGGTTCTTAGACAATTTTCAAATAAACATAACATTACTCAGTATGCACACCGAGTAGAGATGTATGTTGATAATGCTGGTGTGTCAGATTACAGAGCTTTGTGGAGCCACTCGCTTGGGCCATTTTGGACGGAGCCAGTTTTACATTGCACTAAAACTCATTGCTGTAGCCCAGTCCGGACTACCTCTGAGGGTTGAAAGCCTAAATTCTGGTGAGTAAGTCTTACAAATTCCCAAAAATAGGATGTAGGTTTTAGCAAACGAAGATAATGCTTTCTTATATCTGTTTGTCTTTTATGGGGTTTTAGTCAAAATCAGCCTGTCTGTATTGAATTGACAGTAATCACATTCATGTGATCTACACAATGGAACTTATTTAATGTTGCAACAGCAGAGCTGATTGCATAATTTCAAACATGGAATTTGGATAGCATTTACTTACAAACTTCCATTTGAATCAGTGGACACAACAGATTAAAATCTGAAATATGTTTAATAGATGTATGTTTGATGGTTACTTGCTTTAATAATTCAAGTGTTTCACTGTGTTGGTAAATGTGTGTGTGTGTGTGTGTGTGTGTGTGCGCAACTACCGTACATAATCCAATTTAGGTTCTCAGACTCCCCTTGTCAAAGAAAAAGAAAAAAATGGTCTGCATATAAGCCCTGCTTAGTAGGAAACAGGATGCAGATATAGATGGATCAGAGTGAGTAAGTTTGCAGGAAACAAAAACACCCCTCGAGGGTTTAATATACAGGAGAAAAATAGAGACCAACGCAACAGGATATTACAATGGTGAAACGTGAGGATAGGCTAAAGAGATTGGAACAAACTTAACGTTTCCTGTGAGTTTCCTGTAGCATGTCAGATGGCTCATTGTTAAGGGAGTTAGGCGGTTCAATTCCCAAGTGGGCCAAATGTTGTTGTGTCCTTGAGCAAGGAACTTTACCCCGAACTTACTGATTAAAATGTAGATTTTCCGAAAGCCTACAAATGCTTCAGCAGCGGGCAGTCTTCAAAATGCAAAACAGACAGGACAAAATACAATGGCGCTAAAATGTATGCAGCGTTAAGGTTTACAATGAGGAAAACCATCTTCCCCAGACCCCAGGGCTTTACGTGAGAACTGACGTTTATTACTGACTATATTCATATTTGCATCAACCCTTCAATTGCCAGACAGGGCATAGTACAAGCACATGATGCCCTCAAACGTTTGGCAATGATTACAGTTTAATGAGGTTAATGATATTTACTGATGGAGAACTTGAGTGAGGAAGCGCTAACTTGACATGGGTTGGCTGTCTGGAGAGTATTATATTAGGTCATGGATTAACCAAAAATACAGGCAGTTGTGTAGCAAACTGCTGTGTTGAGCCACATACAGAACATCAGGTGGAAAAACGCATAAATGTGACAGCCCTACGTATAACTAAGGCTAAATAATAATAAATGCAGGAAAACTGTTTTCTAGCAACTTTCTTTTGCCATAGACTGGTGAAAACTTTTGGGATTTTCTAACAATGGTTTCAATTCCCAGTCAAGGACTTGCCACTTCCACGCTTTGTTGTGGCCAAAAATGAGCAGGAGGCCCGACACACAGCCTTGTATCCTGACTTGGAAAACCAAGGGTCTTATCAGGGTGTGATTCCAAGACCTCCGGGCAGAGGACAGGTCAAGAAGGTGTCTACCCATGAGGTTATACAGCCTTGTGTGCCCACAGTAGAACCACAGGTCTGTTACATACATTTTTCCCATATGAAGAAGTAGACTAGCTAGATATAATGCCAAATATGAGCTAAAAGTAACACTTGGCAAAGATAAAGGAGATAAAAGAAATTTGTCAAGCCATGTCTGCTTTACAAAAGAAATTGATTAAAGATGCCTTCCATGATTTTAGGCAATATTTATGCCCATTTAGGCCTCTGGGTTCTCCCAAAATGTGAATATAGGTGCTGTCGGGCTAAAACGGGTCCCTGCTCTGGAAGTTAAGTGTCTAGGGTTGTATTGTCTTTCGTTCTACTTGGTCTAGAGGTTGTGCTTGCCCCGCTGATTAGACATCACCGGCTAGCTCTGGTTTAATTGACAGCTCAGTGAAAGGTACATTCTCCGGTTTAGCAAATATTTATTTATTTCAACAAAAAAGCAACGTCAATCTTTTTAGGACACAGCATTTAAAAAAAATATTTGGAAAAAGCCAAGTAACAGATCGTTATATATTTAATATTCTATTTATTTTCAAATAATGTTGAATGTAGTAAAAAAATGTGTAAGATATCTTCTTCAAGAATGTGAATATATATGTCTGAAAAATCTAAATGAATGACGTTATATCCCCTCACTGCAGCCTGACACCACATCTCCAGTGGTGTCTCCACACCATTCCCCTCCCCTTTCGCCCCAAGCCTGGAGGAAGCACAAACGGCAAGCCAGTGGGGGAAACGTAGAAAGACAGCCTGTGGTGGTGGCAGGAGCTGTCTGGACCCCCTTCAGAGACGCACAATCAGGTAACCACTCTGCTTATCTAACCACGGCGGATGTGACAGTCAGTCAGCAGTCCTTACAGATTGTATTGGTGATGTGTCCAATAAGTGTTGTGAGCTTTTACCATCCTACAACTTTAAAATGTCTTAATAACCAAAGGTATTAACCTGGGCATTGGTTTCCCGATTGAACTTTTACACTACAGTAGATTCAATGTAGATGTAGGAAAAGTGTCGTGAATTTCGTGTCGCAGATCAATTTTATATGGTCTAAACAGATGAAAATTTGAATTGTCACGCGAGGCCGCCTGAGGTAACTTGGAACACTTTCTCAACAGATGTCCCCCATGACTAGATAGGTCTAACCTCAGATCCTACGGCAATGTGTGTTTGACATGCTACGCAGCGACGTCGAAGTCTGAGATTCTGAAGTCCTCCGGCACCATCTTGTATGTAAACAATGGACTCACCAGAGAAGCAAGCTAACAGGCTATTGCCATCATTGTTAAACATTCCAGTGTTGTTTAAACATTGTACCAATAAAAATGTAAAAAAAAACGTTTTACATTGAGCAGCGTTCTACAAGTCGACAGCTTGTAGAGTTACTGAATGCAATCTCTCTCGATAGTAGTAATTGTTGCGATGTATCTAAAAATGGCCATGTAGCCCTATTTTTTCGAATGAGTTCTTGTAGGTCAAAACACCGGGCGAAAATTCTGCGCGCGCATCTGTATTATATGGATCAGTGAGCTGACCATTTCAGTTTCAGTGTAAACAGAAAGCTGCATTTACATGTATTTCAACGCTATCTAGACAAACGAGAATTTAGGTGGTGTAAAAATGTCCCTAGACATAGAAGACATAGACTTCCCTGCAGGGCCATGTCATGGAATGTTTGCTGTCGTGGATGATGACAATGATATTGACCTAAGGGGTTTGTGTGCCGTCTGCTGCAGTTAGAGCTGTGTGTAATCTAATCACGGACTCTACCATCTCAACAGGAGCTGTGGTGGCAAGTGACGGCATGTGGTCGGCCCACTCGCCTCCTCCTGTTCAGGAAAGCTGGGTCAGTTTGAAAGATATTCACCCCCCCTCCTCGAGCACCCTCCCACCAATGCATCCCTCGTCTGTCCAGGTAGTGCAGCAAATGCTTACATGGACCTCATCTCTGATTTAGTCTTGAAGGCATAGGGGTGGAGCTTAACTGTGGTCTAACTTCTTGTCTCTCTTCATTTCACGGACTTCACTGTCTCCACCATGAAAACAATGTATTTGACTACAGTGAATCAGGAAGTTCAGTTTCTAAACAATCAATGTTCATTGTAAATTGGTTATGGTATTTGAACACACGCACACTTCTGCAACTATTTTTTATACCGATGTATTTTAGACAGTGATACATTTTGATTCTTTTGACTCTGTATTCCAACATTTTTAATTTGAATTAAGGTACTTAATGCACGAAACCGCTGTCCACTTGTTTTTAATTTGGAGTCGGACGACACGAGGATCGTAAGAAGTGTCAATGCAAGTCACACTGGCCAACTTCAGGCAGACGACTCAGAACAACACGGCCCTAAAATTGGGATACATAACATGGCTGTAATTTCTACATTCATCTGATAATGATAACAATATCCGCCCCCCCATCCCATGGTCATTGTATCAGTAAAGTGCTGGCATACAGACCCCAATAAAGCTTAGTTTCACCGTCCCAAATACTTTTGCAGTTCTGTTTTTTCCCCCATCCTCTCTCAGTCAGTATATTCATTAGAGGTCGACCGATATGGGTTCTCTCAGACCGATGCCGATCTTTTGAAATCAGGGTCGGCCGATGGCCGATATATGCCGCAACAAATTTCTCAACACCAATCTGCACTTGTATACTTACATTAAACATGTGTAATGTAAAAACATATATTGTATACATAAACAAAACAGGTAAGAACTAAGAAAAAAAATTACTTCACTTAAATAAACTTTTAAATGAAAAAATAAAGTTTTATGCACTTAGCAGCATTTATCCAACATCTGAGAACAATAAAATAAATGGACCATTTTAACAATCGTAGCAACCAGCAGCTTTTCTTTGTTTTAGGTCTGAATAAAAATGTATACAGTAACACTTGAACACAAACAATCTTAATGGAGCTTCACTTCTGCTACTTAAACATTTAAAATAAAAAAGTCTTGAAGTTACTAGGTGAATAAAAAGTTAGTATTATTAGATAATCTACTTAAGTGCAATTGACTTAGCAGCGCCATCTCCTCATTTCTGAGGGAAGGAACATTTTTAAACAACAATACAGAAAGAAATGTGCATAATATCGTACTTAGTTTTGACCGACTTTGAGGCACCATAGCTCCGGCTGTGTTTATCCCACAGAGATGAGCTACCACTTATAATTTTCGTCCGATCTTCCCCTTTTCCAACGGTACCAAGCTTAGTTGCTAGCATGTAGGGTTCGCGAGATAATTGCGTTCGTCCACCAGAGCGTCAATTGACTTTGAAGGGTTTTAATCGGCTTGATATTGGCCGATGCCGATTATGTAAAAAATGACCAAAAATCGGCCGATTAATCTGCGTACCGATAAATCGGTCGACCTCTAATATTCATTGACTGTTAGCAGAAATGAAAAGAATTTCAAAGGATCGTTTCAATCTGTTGTTTTTCTGTAAATGTTTCACATGGCTGCCTTTAGGAGAACTCTTCAATACGAACCCTTGCGTCTGCTACAGCTTCCAATGAAATCCAAAGACAGTCCAGTAGTGGTTATGATGATCCCTGGAAAATTACGGACGAGCAGAGGCAGTATTACATCAATCAGTTCAAGACCATTCAGCCAGACCTCAACGCTTTTATTCCTGGTGAGTACGATGAGCTTCGCCCAGAACCTATTCAACGTCAGGGGTTCTCAGCCAGTACCCACATTTAACCAATTTGTTTTTGACAGTAAATAGAACAAAATCTAAATGCAATATGTTGGTCATGTGTTTCATGAGCTGAAAATATCTCAGACATTTTCCAAATTTGTATACGTGTATACATTTATCCTTCCACCTAACAGGTGTGTTATGTTAAGATTCAAGTTAAGCAATATTATAGAAAATCATGTCAAGCATTCAGGTGCAAATACATAAACTATTGAAAATAATTATTTCCTCAGATAATCTGCTATTCAGCAAAATCTTTTAATGTTTGTATGAAAAATGATTGTGTGTTGTTTAGTTTTGTTCAAACTATATTATTGAAGGTCAAATCCAACCACTGTTTTTATTTGTCAATAATTGCATATTGATTCATATTGCTTCATAAAGAAATGTGTATATTGAGTTGTATTTGTGCCCACAATGTTTTCTAAAACTAGATCTAAATTTTAAATATTGTGATCCAGTTTAGAACCGGTGCATAATAGGGACTCTAGCTGTTACACAACAATGATTCACTAACCGTTCACTAACATGTGCTTTATAGTTACAGGGACTCTAGCTGTTACACAACAATGATTCACTAACCGTTCACTAACATGTGCTTTATAGTTACAGGGACTCTAGCTGTTACACAACAATGATTCACTAACCGTTTACTAACATGTGCTTTATAGTTACA
>JACXGM010000895.1:0-43758 GCA_016801145.1 Umbra pygmaea
CACACAGTCACCATCACCATCAGAAATAACACACACAGTCACCATCACCATCAGACATAAATAGGGCCCTATAAAATCTGTGTTATTTTTTGGCCAATTCCGTTTAATTTTTTTTCCAAATTCCGTGGTTTCCATTATTTTTTCCAATTTCCGTGATTTGGACAAAGGTTGCATTCAGAAACCCGCACCCGAACATAAAATATAGAGAATTTTGCTGTACAGTTTGCACAATCATTGCCAGGTAGGCAAAATTTAATTTCCATATGATCAAAGTACTTATTTCTAGACAGGCAGAAGGCTATTTCACGAAATATTAGTCATGCTAATAACACATTATTTCTTCTTGCATATGAATCTTCCCAAACTTAAAAATAAAAGAGTAGACAAATATTTCCTAAGATATGGAAGAAAAGTGGACCAAGACAAACAAAAATATTTATAAACGTTATAAGAAGTTGTATCAGGCGCAATCGTGTGGACAAAGCCATAACATTCAGCAGCAGTCCCGCTAGTTCGACCTTGCTCTCCCTGAGTGCGAGCTGCCTGATTAGCAAGACCGTCAGAGAATTGCTTCAGGCGAAGGAACATAGTAGCCTATTACCTAGTTATACGCATTTGGATAAGTGATTGAATGGAGAGAAAAAACAAGCGTTGTCTGATTGAAAAATTTAGAATGGAGTGAATACCGTTGTTAATAGCTGTCAGTTATCAAGCAGATTACAACGTTTGAACGATATGACGGAGCGCATGCTGGCCAAATTCTGTAGAGAAACACACTGCATATAGCCTATATATAGAGCGGAAATTAACTTACATGTTTGCTGCCTTATGTATTATGACAAACTCAATGACAGTTGTTAATATTACTGGAATATATTTGGATTATAGAAAAAATATATATAGATTGCTCGAAAATATGCAAATTCCGCGGGATTCCGTGTTATAAGTAAATTCCGTTTTTATTGATAGATTTCACGATTCCGTCCGCGTTTTCTGCAACGCAGAAACCATAGGGCCCTACATAACACACACAGTCATCATCACCATCAGACATAACCCACAGAGTCATCATCACCATCAGACATAACACACACAGTCATCATCACCATCAGACATAACCCACACAGTCATCATCACCATCAGACATAACACACACAGTCATCATCACCATCAGACATAACACACACAGTCACCATCACCATCAGACATAACACACACAGTCATCATCACCATCAGACATAACACACACAGTCATCATCACCATCAGACATAACCCACACAGTCATCATCACCATCACACAATCATAATTGTTGTGCCCAGTCAGGAAAGCACAGCGCTGTTAGCGAGTGGATGCATTTCTCTAATTCAAGGTAAGATCATGGGACCAATTATGGAATTGAAAGTTGCCAAGACTAAAATAATGTGGCTACCAGAATCTCTGTGACAGCTGGATCTGAATATGGTTGAATATATTGTGCATACCATGGTAAAAGTTCAGTATCTGTGCCAATAGTTTATAGGCTAATTAGCTAGAGTAGAGTGCTATGTTCTTTCATCCACAAAAGGCAATTATTAGCTCTAAAAACATGACATTTCATTTTTTAATAACATGTAGTTCGAATAGACAAACACAAATGTAGAATACTATTTGAATTTTAATTCTTTCTGATGACCATGCCTAACTGAAATAGTGTGCTGCTGATTTGTTGATTGCAGAGGAAAAGCTCCATAGATATACAGTGCCTTGCGAATGTTTTCAGCCCCCTTGAACTTTTCGACCTTTTGACACATTTCAGGCTTCAAACATAAAAATATGAAACTAATTTTTTGTGAAGAATCAACAACAAGTGGGACACAATCATGGAACGAAATTTATTGGATATTTAAAACTTTAACAAATAAAGAACTGAAAAATTGGGCGTGCAAAATTATTCAGCCCCCTTAAGTTAATTCTTTGTAGCGCCACCTTTTGCTGCGATTACAGCTGTAAGTGGCTTGGGGTATGTGTCCATTAGTTTTGCAGATCGAGAGACTAAAATTTTTGCCCATTCCACCTTGCAAAACAGCTCGAGCTCAGTGAGGTTGGATGGAGAGCGTTTGTGAACAGCAGTTTTCAGTTCTTTCCACAGATTCTCGATTGGATTCAGGTCTGGACTTTGACTTGGCCATTCTAACACCTGGATATGTTGATTTGTGAACCATTCCATTGTAAATTTTGCTTTATGTTTTGGATCATTGTCTTGTTGGAAGACAAATCTCCGTTCCAGTCTCAGGTCTTTTGCAGACTCCATCATGTTTTCTTCCAGAATGGTCCTGTATTTGGCTCCATTTATCTTCCCATCAACTTTAGCCATCTTCCCTGTCCCTGCTGAAGAAAAGCAGGCCCAAACCATGATGCTGCCACCACCATGTTTGACAATGGTGATGGTGTGTTCAGGGTGATGAGCTGTGTTGCTTTTACGCCAAACATGACGTTTTGCATTGTTGGTAAAAAGTTTGATTTTGGTTGACCAGAGCACCTTCTTCCACATGTTTGGTGTGTCTCCCAGGTGGCTTGTGGCAAACTTCAAACAACACTTTTTATGGATATCTTTCAGAAATGGCTTTCTTCTTGCCACTCTTCCATAAAGGCCAGATTTGTGCAGTATATGACTGATTGTTGTCCTATGGACAGACTCGCCCACCTCAGCTGTAGATCTCTGCAGTTCATCCAGAGTGATCATGGGCCTCTTAGCTGCATCTCTGATCAGTCTTCTCCTTGTATGAGCTGAACGTTTAGAGGGATGGCCGGGTCTTGGTAGATTTGCAGTGGTCTGATACTCCTTCCATTTCCATATTATCGCTTGCACAGTGCTCCTTGTGATGTTTAAAGCTTGGGAAATCTTTCTGTATCCAAATCCGGCTTTAAACTTCTCCACAACAGTATCTCGGACATACCTGGTGTGTTCCTTGTTCTTCATGATGCTCTCTGTGCTTTCAACGGACCTCTGAGACTATCACAGAGCAGGTGCATTTATACAGAGACTTGATTACACACAGTTGGATTCTATTTATCATCATTAGTCATTTAGGTCAACATTGGATCATTCAGAGATCCTTACTGAACTTCTGGAGAGATTTAGCTACACTGAAAGTAAAGGGGCTGAATAACTTTGCTTGCCCAATTTGTCCGTTTTTTATTTGTTAAAAAAGTTTGAAACATCCAATAAATTTCATTCTACTTCATGATTGTGTCCCACTTGTTGTTGCTTCTTCACAAAAAAATACAGTTTTATGTCTTTATGTTTGAAGCCTGAAATGTGGCAAAAGGTCAAAAAGTTCAAGGGGGCCGAATACTTTCGCAAGGCACTGTAGAATGGATAGAAAGGCCATTGAGCTGCTTGGCGTGGTCATTTGATTAGTACACAACAAAATGGCGATTGTTGTTAGTTGTCACGGTGACAACATACAAATCGGTTTAATGCGGAAGTAGGCTGCTAGATCTTTGCAATGGTATGGTACACATAAAAATGGCTGCCACTCTGACCATTCTGCTACATTGATTTGAATTGGAATGGCCTTTCTATCCATTCCATTTCTATGAAAAGCTCCATAAACAATGACAGGTGACTAATGTGACAAAGACATTGCTGTTTGACCACTGTTCCTTCCAGCTTCACACCATTGTTCCAAAGAGATGAAAGTTACAAACAGCTGCTAATCCTGTGGCCAGCAGGAGGCAGTTATCAAACATTCCTCTAAATTATTGTGGTCACATCTGCTAGTTAGCGACAGTCGCTCTGTTAGATCCACAGCTGCAGCACCACAACCAAGTATCTTTAAATTGTCAACAGCCAACACTACATGCTACAACATTCTTCTCCTTTAAAGTTCTTTTTTATTACAAATCAGTTATGGTAATCAATTATAGAAAATCCAGTATGTATTTTTCTAACACTAAAGCAACCTATACACAAAAAAGGAACCTTAACATCTATATGGGAAAAACCAAACCCAAGTCACAACCAGACCTATAGTGTCAGTGTGTTTACATCACAGCTTAATACATTTTACATTTAGTAATTTATCAGATGCTCTTATCCAGAGCGACTTACAGTAAGTACAGGGACATCCCCCTGGAGCAACTTAGGGTTAAGTGCCTTGCTCAAGAACACAAGGACAAAAACCATTGAACCTGCAACCTTCTGACTACAAGTCTGACTCCCTAACCACTGAGCCACCCGAAGCCAATGCACACAACATTGTTATTGCGCGTGCCAGTGTATTTGTATTCACTAAATAATACCATATATGAACTCTATCCCAAACACATGACAGTTCTAAACAATGTCAAGCTGCCTTCTCTCCGTGTTGTCAACATCCCTCAGCAAAACAGCAGTCAGCTGTACTAACATATTGCCTGTGCCTAATACAGTATGAAGACAAATACATTATGCTAGGCAAGATTTAGCTTTTAAAACCTTAAAAACAGAACAAAACTAATCTGTGTTATGTACCAATAAAAAGTAGAGGTTTGACTGACTTTAAAGCTAGTCTGTATTTCTTCTACGCAATACGACTTAGTAATGTGCTGCATGTGTTTTTTGCAGATGTCAACAGCTCAATCCACTGAATGATGTGGTAAGCCAGATCAGATGACCAGTCACACTGTTACCAACAAGGCTTCAAAGAGGAAGTGTGGCCCAGCTTATGTCTATCTAGTGTTAACTTAGCTGTGTACTGCAGGACAGACCACAATTGAATGCAGACCAGTAGAGTCAACCCATCTAATTACGTGCCACTAGTACACATAGGTCTTATCCTGGAACAAGACAGTAGAACAGTCCTAGTTCACGCAGGATCTGACCATTTAATTAAAAGAGTGAAATAAGTAGACTCACTGCGACTAAACAGTTAGAGGGAGACAACAGGGCTGGAGGAGTGCTAGAGAACACGGACCGGCGAGATGATGCTGAGGGCTGAACCACAAGCAGATGAGTCCCTCAGAAATAGGAAGGGGACCTACTACTGGTAATTGTGAGCCATGTGATGATGTATTGGTCATGAGGGGTTCAACAAACATCGAATAACACAGGCCACAAAACTGGACGTCAGTCAACCAACTGGCGTGTCTATACAGCAAAGACAGACTGCTTTAGTTTCTCCTGGAAATGTATGTGGGTTTTATAAACTCATGGAATCAGTAATTATACTCACCACTGCTCTGGCGTCAGCCACTCTGGCTTTCTTTAGCCTGGTTTTTGCGGCGTCCAGATCTAAACGCTTTACCTGCAAAAGCTTCCGTTCTTTCTGAACAAAAAAGGACAAATGAGGTTAAGTCACAAACTTCACTTGGATATTTGGAATGGGAAATGGCCTGGTGACTGGAATAACATAATTTAGGCCAATTAGCTTTTAAATCAGCTTGAATCACATGGTGGTACAGAAAAAGGCCCTCGAGTCTTCAGATTAAATTACTTTCAATCCTCAGTAGTAAGTCTCAACACAAAAGGTCAATATTTTTTTTTTAAAGATCTATCTGGTTTAATATTAAATGGAAAAAAGAGACACTGCAAGCTTTAATCAAACCTTGATGCCAAATAAATTTAAACTGACACAATCTTTACTGGTTTGCAGATCTGACTGGTTTGTTTCATCTGTCCTAATGATATTCTCTCAGAAGGATTGTGACTTGTCCACGTGCATTTGGGAAACTTCAGTCAGGCACTTCTCTGCTCTGTTTCTTTTATTTCCCATTGATACAGGAACGGATGATGCAATTTGAAACTGTGGCATGTTGAGCTCAAACATCAGCTTGGATCTGACTTGGAGTTGTTCTTGGTTCTCCTACACCATTTGATCAATCCTCTTCATTCTTTGGCCTATTTTCCTATTGCGCGACGTCTCGGTATGTTAGCTACAGACCCATGGGCCTTACACATCTTAATAATATTGGCAACGTGAAGCTCTTTAGAGATGGTCTATTAGCCTTTACGTTGACCATCCTTGGTTATTAGCTTCTTTCTAACCTACCCAGACAACTTAGTTCCACTGCAAACCAAAAATATGTATTTATGGTTGATAAAATATATTTTCATTTCAACACATTTCAGTGTAAATGGTATATTATTTTAATAAAATGCCACATGTGTTTTTAAAATAGGTTCTCTTTTACTTTGTTGGCAGATGTTATGTATTTGTTTCAATTCTATTATTGTAAATATTAACGCTTAAAATTTTGGGGGACATTATACAAGCAAACAGATGGTACAGACTAGTGCTTTTCATTTCTCTGAATCTCTACAGCCAGGCTAGGACAAGTACATGTCCTCCCTGTTAAACCATATTCATCATCAGAAATCTAATAGAGGGTTAAATATGACACACTGTTTCTTTGGGACAAAGAGGGTTGTACATTTGCGTTGCACTAACACCAAGATAGTGACTGAACAAATCTACTCAACATCATGTGTGTTAGTGGTAGCGCAAAAATGTGGATTAGTGGCCTTGCAGTGCTGTCGATCAGGAGAAAGACTAGTTTACCCTTTGAAGCTTACCAGGAAGGTTTTATAGTCCCCTTCCAGAAAGTTCCTGAAAGGCGTAAGAAAGTTAACAGCTGCACTCTTGATGAACTCTCTTTCTGCTCCTCCAATCTGCTTCTCCGTCTCACCACATTTAATAAGAGCGTTTCCTGTAGGCACACATCAATGAAAATGTGGAAAGGATGACACAAAACAGACAATAGACAGTTAAGATGCCACTTTCATTTTTATTTTGTGAAGATGATAAAACATAGGACTTCTTTGCTCAGCTGAATAAAGCAAATACACTCACCTAAAGGATTATTGGGAACACCTGTCCAATTTCTCCTTAATGCAATGATCTACCCAACCAATCACATGGCAGTTGCTTCAATGCATTTAGAAGTGTGGTCATGGTCAAGACAATCTCCTGAACTCCAAACTGAATGTCAGAATGGGAAAGAAAGGTGATTTAAGCAATTTTGAGCGTGGCATGGTTGTTGATGCCAGACGGGCCGGTGTGAGTATTTCACAATCTGCTCAGTTACTGGGATTTTCACGCACAACCATTTCTAGGGTTTACAAAGAATGGTGTGACAAGGGAAAAAGATCCAGTATGCGGCAGTCCTGTGGCCGAAAATGCCTTGTTGATGCTAGAGGTCAGAGGAGAATGGGCCGACTGCTTCAAGCTGATAGAAGGGCAACTTTGACTGAAATAATCGAGGTATGCAGCAAAGCATTTGTGAAGTCACAACACGCACAACCTTGTGGCGGATGGGCTACAACAGCAGAAAACCCCACCGGGTACCACTCATCTCCACTACAAATAGGAAAAAGAGGCTTTAACTTGCAAGAGCACACCAAAATTGGACAGTTGAAGATTGGAAAAATGTTGCCTGGTCTGATGAGTCTTAATTTCTGTTGAAGCATTCAGATGGTAGAGTCAGAATTTGGCGTAAACAGAATGAGAACATGGACCCATCATGCCTTGTTACCACTGTGCAGGCTGGTGGTGGTGGTGTAATTGTTTAGGGGAAGTTTTCTTGGCACACTTTAGGCCCCTTGCAAATTGGGCATCGTTTAGATGCCACGCCCTACCTGAGCATTGTTTCTGACCATGTCCATCCCTTTATGGCCACCATGTTCCCATCCTCTGACAGCTAATTCCAGCAGGATAATGCACCATGTCACAAAGCTTGAATCATTTCAAATTGGTTTCTTGAACATGACAATGAGTTCACTGGACTAAAATGGCCCCCACAGTCACCAGATCTCAACCGAATAGAGCATCTTTGGGATGTGGTGGAACGGGAGCTTCGTGCCCTGGATGTTTCATCCCACAACTCTCCATCAACTGCAAGATGCTATCCTATCAATACGGGCCAACATTTCTAAGAAGGGTTTCAGCACCTTGTTGAATCAATGCCACATAGAATTAAGGCAGTTCTGAAGGCGAAAGGGGGTCAAACACAGTATTAGTATGGTGTTCCTAAAAATCCTTTAGGTGAGTGTATACTGTAGTGTAAACTGTATTTTTTGTAAGCATAGCATACAGTGGCTCTCAAAAATAGTCATCCCTCTTAGTCTTCACATATTTGTGTTACAACATGAAATGGATGTTGTTTTTGCCAGTGATCAACAAAAGAAATGTCCATAATGTCAATGGCAAATACAATCTATGGTAAACATCCTTATATGAATATAGAACAGAAAATGCATTGATTACATATGCATTCACCATATATAGTCAATTTGGTCATAACTTACAGCCCTGGGTCTATTTGGACACCAGCTTTGCATGTCTACACAGATATTGTTGTCCATGTCTTCGCAAACCTAGATGGGGACCATTGATGAACAACAAATTTTCAACACTTTCCAAATATTCTCATTTGGATTGAGTTACAGGCTTTGACTGAGCCACTTTAGGTCAGTGGTATTTTTGTATTTAACCCACTCAAAAATGGCTTCAGCTGTGTGTTTGGGGTCATCATACTACTGAAAGATTAATCTTCTCCCAAGTACGAGATTTCTTTCAGACTTTAGCAGGTTTTCTTCCAGGATTTTGCCATTCAATGCAGTCTCACCGTGTATTAGCTTTTATTAGGCAATAAGAAAATCATTCTAAATACTCATCATGACAGTCGATGGCACAGTCTGCTTAGTTGACCGACAAATCACATCCCACATGGGCACACAAACAGGGTTGGAATTTAACTTTTTTGTCCACCAGCCACTTTAATTTTTTACCAGCCACTTTTTCTCCAATTCAAATATATAGCTAAAAGAAAATGCACTAGCATATTCTATATTGCTTCAATACAGTCAATTAATTATTGTTACATACTGAATTTACTATTATTAATAAGTAAATTGCTAAAGGGACATTTAGTGAAGACAAGTCTGAGATTTTCAGATGATTGACAAATTGTGCTAATCTGTGTGCCAATTCGATGTCCTACTACTTTTAGATCATTCGTCCAACAGTTTACAGCTTTGAGAGGTGTAAAACTGCAGTTGTAACACCTGACCTATGCCACAATATTTAATTTGACATTTGTAAATTCATTTTCTAATAATCTGTTTGGAAAACATCTGGGATTAAAAATAAAATAATCCAAGCATAAATTAAATTATTTACATTACATTTTAGTAATTTAGCAGACACTCTTATCCAGGGTGAATTACAGTAAGTAACTACAAGGGCATTCTTCTTGGAGCAATTTAGGGTGAAGTGCCTTGCCCAAAGACACAACAACATTTGGCACAGCAAGGAATCTAACCAGCAACCTTCCGACTACTAGTCCGACTCCCTAACCACTGAGCCATCGGTCCATCAATTATCTCCCATAGATTCCTGTTCAATAATGAAACCAAACATAAAACAACATTGTATATAATACGAAAACGTATTAAGGCGAAGTAAGGCCTATACTAGAATTAGTATCCGTTGTTAATAAACTAATGCAAAGTTCCATTTGTACTCGGAGGTTGGAAATTCTGAGTTCCTAGTAGGAATTTAACTGGAATGCCAACCTAAGTGGGAAATTCCTAGTCGCGAAGTCGGAGATATTTCACTACCTCCAAGTTCATTTTCCAAGATGGCAGCACCCTGTATCAACAGTAAATGAAAGTTATTGTTACTGTTCATTTTTAGTAATCGTTGTATTTGTTTTTCATGAAAATTGTCGTACACACAGTAATGTCCAACTGTTGTCTCTGGACATGTTGCTACGGGGTTAGAACGCGTGAAAACACACCGAAATGCATTTTATCAACTGGTTTTTGTAAAAATGGCTAACATGGCTAGTTGTATACTACTTGTACGGCTGACTTGTTTTCCCACTTCGGTAACTGGAATGCGATCAACTTGTTTTACTTGGTTGTGACGTCATTCCCAGTTCTGACCTCCCATTTTCAAGCCAAATGGAACGCAGCTTAAAGCGCACAGTATACTACAGATTCCCGACCTGTCACGCGCCAAAGTGACGTCATGGAAGCGCCGTAACTATTTATACTCGTGCGTGGTGCTCGCGACACAAGTTGCAGTCTTCTCCTGAACAGAGGTGTCGCAACTGAGGAGAGGCTACCGACTATGATATTTTCACGGACTAGAAGAAGAAAAAAAAAAGGTAAACGATGGCAGAACTGGCAGCAGCATTGACGTTAATGTCAACAGTGGCTAAGATTATCTTAACTGTGTTGTTATGAACCATTTACTGTTTTATTATGAACCATTAACAGAGTTATTATGAGTTGTTTACTGTGCCCTCAAACTCGTCCATGCTTCCTGTTTCCGTTTTGTCGCGCGCCACTGAAGAAAAAGTGGTGCGCGCCCTTGGCTCGCATGCTCAAAATCCCTCATTTTGACGTCACTTTGGCGTGCGCCCGGTCAGGTGCGTTAAGTATACTGTGGGCATTAGGCGGGATGTCCACTGAACACGTCGAATGTGTTGCATTGCGCTGAAAGTTATTAATTGTAAATGGAGAGATTCGCAAGGATCCGTTTGGCTTGCAAGCTTGCGATGCGAGGCGCTCTGTGTCTCGCATACATTCAAATTTTCCAACTTGTGCGTTGCAACACCGTGCCGTTGTACAACCAGAAGTTTGTGTTCCCAATGGAACGAGCAGCACAACACGATAGTAATGGTATTGCCTTTCTTAACCAATTGTGTTTCAAGTCTGCACTATGCGGATAGCCTGGAAAAATCCAGACCCAAATCCTGAACGATTTAGGGTCTGGGATCGAGTAATGTAAAGGACTCGAGGGGCGGGACCAAGCGTGCATTTGAAAATCTCACTGTACGCAATTGGATAACACTACGACCAATCACCAGTGGGTTTTCACTAACCCTATGGCGGAGCTAACTGGTAGATTAAACCCTTGCCGTATCCGGTCTGCAAAACAGCAAAAACGTCCTTCATAAAAAGTAACGATTTGAGCGTCGTCTTCTGTTCCTCTTTTAGACAAAAAGCCAAGTCTAACTCGTTCATTGTAGCGGCCAAAGCAGTTTCAAACAACTCTGGATTTCCAGGGTACTATGCGGAGGAATATATCCGGTAAAAAGTAAAGTGCACTAAAATCTGATGTGTTCAGTGGACATCCTGCCGTAGTTAAACTTCAAAAGTTGAACATTGTGTGTGTGTAAATGTCTGTGGTAAAACGACAGTGGCATTCTTTCCGAATTCAATCATAATAGCAGACTGCATTGTTTACAGCTAGTTATCTGGGAATTAAGCAGGGTTTTCTGCAGCAGTTCGTTGTCAAGGCGGCCGCCCAGACAAGAACTGGTAGCCGCTTTAACTGAGCAGTCCCAAATGTAAATGTGACTTGTGATGTGTCCAACCAGCGCCATCTGCTGATATTTAAATGTCATTGCACTCTTAAGTGCACAGCAATAAACAGGGAAAATGATCACCGTTGCACATTTCGAATGTTGTTTTGCACACCCCCCCCCCCCCCCAGACAAACCAAACCCCACCGCCTTAACTAACACATTTTCTGGGGGAAACCCTGTTAAGTATTTTTTTCTTTGTAAAAACTTAACACTAGAATAGCTACTGATGTTTACAACTCCACTTGGACAGATTTGCTTGATCTGTGGCTCCTGCAACTTTCAGAAGCTCTCATTGTCGAGCCAATGTAACATATCATTTTGTTCTGGAAGGTTACCATACTCTGCCACCCAATAAAAGGTGGTAATACCTGCAATTGAAATACTTACCAACCTATCTCAAGGCTCTCATGCCTGGCAAATAGTTAGGAACACCTACCAACCTCAGCCGTGCTCTTTTTGAGGATAAAAGCACTATAATGAATGCTTACAATTCATGCTTGTTTCCAGGCCACAGTA
Source organism: Umbra pygmaea (assembly GCA_016801145.1). NCBI lineage: Eukaryota > Metazoa > Chordata > Actinopteri > Esociformes > Umbridae > Umbra > Umbra pygmaea. Next base: position 11,856 of record JACXGM010000895.1, read on the forward strand.
TTATCTCACAACACAGTGAATTCCCTCAACAGAAAGCAACACTGTGCCACCCACAATGTTGACCTGTGAAAAGCGCTCAAGTGTCAACCATGCACATTAGTGACAGAGGTTCTCTCATATCTTTCTAGATGACAACAGGCCAGCACCTGGTTCAAGAACTACCAGCAACACAAAACTCAATGCTCTCTTAACTATTTAGCCAATAATGTTGGGATTAAAATTGGTTTGAAACAATAATTCTGATTACTGTTGATACACTTATTATTGCCCCTTTCAAAACAGCAGATTAGTGGTGACATTTAGCTTTGCTTCGACTAAACCAAAAAATGTCTTCCAGATTTTAGAATGTGCAATTAATGTTGATGAAACTACATTGTTCCACAGGTTGAACCCTAAAGACTTGTGTATCTGCACACTGCAAAAACGTAGTTTTCAATTAATTTAAAACATTCTTTAAAACCAATATAAAAAAGTTTCATTCTAAGATTACACTGTGTGTACAATTTTTAGGCAAGTTCTACAGTGCTCTCGGTCAATCCAAAATGTAAATACACCTCAAACCTGAATAGCTAAGAAAGTAAAAGTGAAGCTTTCTTTGGAGAATATCTGTGTGCACAATTGTTTGGTAACTACTAGTGTACAGAATAATTATGCAACTAAATGAAAAACAAAAAGTTTCCCATCTCACTTGTTGATTTTCATCTATTAAAGTGAGAATAATAAACAAACAACTAAAGATTTACAAATAAACATTTCTGACATTTCTAAACAAATCAGTGACAAATATAGCCACACGTTTTTCAATAACATTCATAAGCCTTTAATTCATGGAGTCTGTCAACAGATCAAGAAACTGACAATCAACTTTTTGTGCAGCAGCAACCACAGCCTCCCAGACACTGTTCAGAGAGGTGTACTGTTTTCCTTCACCGTAATTCGACTGTTTAAAAATGGACCACAAGTTCTCAATAAGGTTACATCAGATGAGGAAGGAAAGGAAGCCATGTCATTATTCTTTAATCTTTAAAACTTTTACTGGCTAGCCACACAGTAGAGTACTTTGATGAATGCGATGGAGCATTAAAGCTCATCTTTAATAATACCAGCCCATACCAGTACCCCACCTCCACCTTGCTGACATCTGAGTCAAGGTGGAGCTCTGTGCCCATTTCTGATCCAGCCACGAGCCCAACAAACTGGTCCATCAAGAGTTACTCTCATCTCATCAATCCATAAAACCTATCTTCAGATATTTCTTGTCCCATTCTTGAGGTTCCAACTTATGTGTGTTGTTCAGTAGTGGTCGGGTTTCAGCCTTCCTTACCATGGCCATGTCTCTGATCACTGAACACCTTATACTTCTGGGCACTACAGCTAGGTTGCAGGTCTGGAATGACAGCACTGGAGGATAATGAGTTCCTGGTAACTTCACATTTGTGTCTTCTCAAATCTTTGGCAGTTAATTTGCAGCTTTTTTCTCAACACGTTTCTTGCGACCCTGTTGACTATTTGCAATGGTTCTGTGATCACGCCCCAGTATCATAGCAATTTCAAGAGTGCTGAATCCCTCAAATACGTTTTACGATGTTTGACTTTAACTGAGTCAGTTAAATCTTTTTTGGGCCCATTATGCCTGAGGAACAGAAGCTGTCTAATAATTACGCACACCTTGATATAGGGTGTTGATCTCCTTAGGCCACACCCTCCCTCATTACACAAATACACATCACCTGATATGCTTAAATCCAATAAGCATTCCAGTTTATACAGCTTGGAGTTGGAACACAGACACAGAGACAGACACAGAGACAGACACAGAGACAGACACAGAGACAGACACAGAGACAGACACAGAGACAGACACAGAGACAGACACAGAGACAGACACAGACACAGAGACAGACACAGAGACAGACACAGAGACAGACACAGAGACAGACACAGAGACAGAGACAGACACAGAGACAGAGACAGACACAGAGACAGACACAGAGACGCGTGTTGATGATATACTGTAAATATCCTGTTTTTAATAAATTTGCAAATATTTCTACATTTCTGTTTTTTCTTTCAAGAGCGGGTGCTGAGTGTAAATTAATGGGAAATAAAATGAACTTATTTGAATCTATCAAACGGCTGCAACACAAAGAGTGAAAACTTTAAAGGGGTCTGAATACTTTCCGTACCCACTGTACTTACTATGATCACCCTGCTTTTCAACAAGGATGATTGCGCTACATTGCCGTTCTCTCTTAGCATTCGGCTTCCTCTCACATTTCTAAAGACACACTCTCACAGGGCAATAAGCACGCCCACTTAACATCACGGCATTTATTATCCAATTGATATGATATTGCCAACCGTTCCGCTCCTTTTGTCACAGTGAAAAGCAAGATTAATTATTTAGCACAATGTTTATGCTAGCATAATACCATTTTGAAATGCTGGTACTGCGGTTATTTTTCAGTATCCTTTTACAGCACAACCCTACTTTAGTGTGACTCACTGGTCATTGGTTCATTTTAGGTCTCTATTGAGAAATGTTAAGACTAATTGCACTTGTTTTAACAGATTTCTGCTTTTGATATTTTCAGTATGATCATTTATACCTGGTTTTTAATTGTTGCATTAAGCACAATTTTATATTCTCTCTTATACAACAGGGTTTCACCTGCAAAAGAGATAATGGTTTCTTTTAGTGAATTCCCCGTCAAAATAATAGGTTACACAAGAGGACTGAATAAACAATACCCACTGAGGATACTTTTTGAAAATGGAAGTGAATCACATTCTCAAAACGAAACACAGCCGAGAATAACTGTAGAGCTTGTTAGTTGTGTTTGTTAGTGATAGGATTTCCACAGGTACAAACTCACCATAAGCTGTTCCAGGGCCAAATTCATTGCCGGAATCAATCATGGACTGGCCAAGTATCTCGTGGTTGTTCATCCGCGAGGGGACTTTTTTCTCCAGTTTCTCATAAAGAAATTCCTCTATTCTGACATCTGGAAATTGATTAAGGAAAACTCAATTAGATTGAAAGCAGTCACGAGGAAGAAGCAATGAAGAGCACATTGGTGCTGCGTGAATGTACAGTAAGTTAGCAGCCTCTCAAAGGCAACGCAGTCTGCTTTCCAGTTAACAATCAAACATTTCTGGGACTTATTGAGCAGCTAGCAAAAAGATAACACACTGACAAGGCATATACTAAAGTCAAGTCCATTGTGAAACTCAAAAACCACCAACAATGACACTGTTGTATGTGTAGTGTAGCCCAAAGCCTGCAGCAGCTTGATCCATGGTGTGAACTCAGAGGAGGGTCCACAGCTGAGCTTACAGTCGCATGGTTACCCAACTGTTGTTTAACAGTCAACACTTAAAGTACACACAGTGTGCTTGCTTTGAGGAATTGGCAATATGTAGTCTACTAAGTCTAGGGTTAGAATTCAAATAAATTAATCACATCCTAACATGGGACAAACCCAGACAAATACAGGCCTTCACCCAAGGCTAGCCTAAATATTATATGTGCTTTTCACCAGGCACAGGAACACTAGAGACAACTGTTATTCCTAAAACCTGTTTAGTGTGAAAGTCTGTATACTACATTTCTTACTGCCATGCTATGTTTTGGCCAATGTGTCAGTAAACAACTACCAATGATAATGTTAAAGCAAACTAAGTAGCACTGTTTACTCTGTTCTGTTCTGTTAGTAGCTGAAGGACGTGACAACAGTCGGATGGATGCCTTAGATGGGTGAATTTGTACTGCAGCTGCTGGACTGGTCAAGATCCATGAATAAGTGTCATTGTTTCTTTGGCACAGTAATGGCTACAGTAGGCCCAATGGATTCATTAATCATCTAGGAAAAATCTGTTTCTCTGAACCAGGCCTACTGTAACCTATAGATTATTAAACCCCATTCTAGCAGACCACTACATAGAACCATGTCTATAGCATCTTTTCAGGCTACATAAATCTCCAGCTGTCACAACAGAATAACTTTCTCTTGTGACCAGCTTCCAATTTCTGTCAAACTGCATTTCTTTAAAAGCATCTACAGGATTCCCTATACTCTGCTTTCGTACAAAAGCACAGACTAAAATGCATAATTTATATCAAAGACTGATGGGCGCGTGCCCATTGACAAACTCTGTGGAAGCTGAACTCATCATGCTCTCATTGTAATTCCTGTTCAAATGGCTAAATATGAACTGCATAGTGTAAGAAATACACACACACAGTCCCATCTAAATCATTATTTCACATTTTAAGATTAAGAAATATAGTTTCTGCAGCTTTTTCATGCTGGTCACTAAAAGAGAAAGTATTTCTCTTCTTGCTGCGTAAAATTCTAAAGAATGCCCTTTTAACTTGGAAATGCTAGTCTCAAATTCAACAGTGACTTAAGATAACGCTAGAAGTCACAGGGGTCAAATCACTTTGCCAGGAAAACAAGTTCATAATCAGTACTGATAACCGATGTTAGGCTGTAACTGAAAACAAAAGATATCTAAATACAGATTTTATATTTAGAGCATTTAAATTCCAGAAAGTTGTGTAGAATTTGAGCCGTAACAACAAAACTACTTTCTCTTTCTAGCTGGTCTGCCTACCAATGCAGTTGAACTGTAATTAGGCTTATTGATATTTAAAAAATAAAAATTTATACTGGATGATTCCCTGCACTAGGCAGAGCTTTGAATCACAAAAAGCACGGCCTAAAATGCATAAAGTACATATAAGATCTAATCGAAATTCCTTTCAAATGGCAAAATATGCACTGCATAGTGTCGGAAAGTATTGTCCCATTTGTGCAACTTTTTTAACATCATGAAAGGAATGTCCTACAATCAATAAAAGAGAAAGTAGATATGTTTTCACTCTGCGAAATTCTACACAGTGTATTTAATAAACGAACAGGCCATCCATCTGTCAGTAAATAGTCTTACTTGGGTTTGGCTGTAGTAGAACCTCTGTCTGTTTCAAGATCCTCTCTGTATGTTGCTTGGTGCATTCTGCTCTGCACAGTAGGTTCTCCAGATGAGCGTCCAATTCAGTCTTCTCAGCTTGCCCAAGCTTTTCCTCTGTGAACTGATGATTAAAACAAACTGTAAACCTTCAGTTGTGAACATTACAAATGTTGACAGAGAATCATTAGCTAAATTAAGGTGAAGGCTTTTGACACAAGAACTGTGTAGTTAGCTAATAGTTGGGGAACCTAGCTAATCTCAAAATATCTGGAGGTCCAGTGTGTTAAATGCAGGTTGAGGCTTCTGCCATGGTATGGATCTTTAAATTAACCTAGACAGAGTGCTGCAACAACAATTTGCTTATTCTTTGGTGATATAAAATTTTAACCACAGCAATATTAGTGTGCAATGTAGAAGTTCTCTCTCGCTGAGTACGTAGATGCAGTATTCAGAGATTATGAAAGTTTTGACCTGTGTTGAGAAATCCTGTTTTTACAGTGAAGTTTCAAAGAGCACCAATAACTACACTAACCATAAGCCTTTCATTATTTTTTGTCCAATCACACAGCAGACACAAGTTATGTGATCTATTAATGAATGCATAATCTGTTCGATAACTGATCTCCTGACTTGTATCTGCTCAAAGTTGTTTTCTCTTGCTAACAGTGTATTGGACTAAGTATCTGAAAAATTACATGGTTTAGAAGAAGTGCATGGAAAATGCAATTGTTGCATATTTCACAGAGTATTGCGGTTTCCTAAGATCAGTCCAGTGGAAGACAATTATTGCCCAATAGGATGTCACTGGCTTGTCCTTGGCTGTGCTCACCTACTTTACAAAGTTCTACACACTCGGCTTCACTTCAGTGAAATCGACAGCTTGTGTGCCCTCTTGGCATTGTCATTGAAGGCTTTTCCCATTTAATGTAGATAGACAACCAGATGGAACTTTCAACTGATTCCTTCTGATAAAACAGTTTGATATGACTCCTCCAGCTGGTTCATCAGCCAATAAAGTGACACGTCCCACCCAGTTGACTACATTAAAATGGTGAACGCTTTCACTGGCATTAATTTTACACCCCAAAACGGCCTCAAGTTAATATACAAGTTAACAAGCGATGTAAATTCTTTAGAATGAAGATCACCGCAGATATCTATTAAACAGTTTTATTCACGATAACCAGCATGATGTTGACATTAGTATTCAAAATTGTGGCAAATGCGCAGTTCAGATAACCCGGAATAAGGGGCGCGGCGGCCCGCTAAACCTCTGGAGGAGGAAAGTCCAATGTGCTGAGTTTGCGTTTCTAAACTTTCAGTTAAACAGAGATTTCTTTGTTAATTGTTTGGATATTTAAAAAAATATATATAAAGTACTGTAGCTACCTCGAAATGGAGAAATGAAAGCGAACTCTAACATTTGCATTCCTTAGTTTATTATTATTATTATTATTATTATAACACTGCTTGGCTATAAGCGCTAAGCTAATGTCCTCCAGCAGGCCTGGGTGAAGCAGCGGACTTTCCAACATTCAACGGTCCCTCCTCTACACTTTGTGAGCCAGCTAGGTGACTTCATGACATGCCACTGACCGTGGTAAAGGCAATGGTAATTGTGGAGACAACCTTTAGGTGGCTAGTTTACTTTAGTTAAACGTTGACAACAGATCGGGTGACAGGAAATAAAGTGTGAACTTACTTGAACCGCACGACTGAATAAGGTCCCTGCGTCTGCTGCCAACCGCTTCACGTTGAAATCCATATTTAGTTGTAAATTAAACTTATAACGGGCTCCAAAGCAGCCAAATTACTTATCCATACAGAGCAAACTTTAGTATTATACCAGAAATATTTAACTCGCTATGAACTTTTCTCGTGGTTTGATTTTGACAAGAAGCAGCTTAGTTGACTGTTGGTGGTTTAGGGAGTTTTCCGACTCTTGGTGTTCGTAGACGCAGTAGGCGTGGATGCTTGGCCTGTTGTTGTCAAATGTTTTTTTTCAAACTTTTTTTAACCACTAGGGGTCGGTTTTGCATCAGATTTCAGCTGCCTAAGGCGTGTAGTAGACTTGCATCATCATGCAAACAAGAAAGATCAGTGTCCGTTTTGTACTCAAGCAGTTAACCGGTTGATTGGTCAGCACTCGCTTTAAGAGGAAAGATATTTGGTTTCAGAACCCACTACTGGAGTGACACGTTGGCCATGTTATGCAGAGAGAGATTTGTTTCTCATTGTGTGCCTGGTCTGTGTTTGGCAGTAGGCTTTCATCTTTTACAGTGTTTGGGTGGTGGAATCCAAATACCACTTTCTAACATATACACATGTCGGTTAGTTCTATCCTTCAGGGACATAAACCTGAACCAGAAATGCATGTCTCCTAAAGGCCTAATCCTGACCTTAACATAACCCTAACTTCAAAACCCTAACCATTAATGCCTAAAATTAACATAGTCCTAATGCCTAACCTGCATTTAAATAAATCTAACATACAGTATTCCCAGATGTATGATTTTCCCTAAACCTAACCACTAAAAGCTGGCACTTGCTTTTCCCATAGTGTGGACCTGGGAAAAATGAATGGGGACCAGCATATACATAGCATGTATAGACCTGGATCACACAGATGCTTGTGGATGGAGGCACTTCTGTTTGTATGCAGGATCTCCTCTATGACACACTGGCTCAGCAGAGACTTCCTGCTACATAGCTGATAAGGCATGGAGATGTTGCTATGACTGTTGCCAGGACCACAGGAAAGACAAGCACCACTTGATAAGCTGTCTGTCATGCATGGAACGCTTCCTGTGTTACTGGAAATCTGACCACTGTCAGTGTAGTCTACATAGTGCGTTAAACTGAAAATATTAAATATTATCCCCCCAAATATATATACAAAAAGATCATTCATACATAAAAGTGCCAGTTTGTAAATAAATGTGAATAATTTCAAAATGTTTGACATTGCCAGAAGAAAATCTGATTAATATTCTGTAACATCTGACAGATAATTTCTGATAATAATTTTAGATTGTTGCTTATAATGTTAGAATTACGTGCTGGATCTGTCAAATATCATTCTGTTTTTTATATGCAAGGAATCCTTTTTAACATTGCTTGGGAAAGCACCCCAGGCTTATTTGAGAGACCGTGAGTTTGACTCCAACACAACCTAATCTTATAGCGTATCGTTCACAGAACCACAGGAGACAGTTGTGGCAGCCTACCTGGCTGAACATCTCCCAACCCTCTTATTCTCCAGGGCTTATGTAGACTTTATCACAAGAACGCATACAATTTTGCCAGTCTCTGAAAGATGCCTAGGAGGTATACTAGGGTATCAAAGTAGAGCTCTGTTAAGTCTCTCAGATAGTCCAAGTCATTTAAATGATTGAGAACAGATAATCAGTATTTATATCGATCATCTCAGAGTGGTGGGAGGTGATGAGTCGAGTCCCTGGGTGGCTCACAAGCTGCTGCCCTCAGGAAACACCAGACGCTTATGAACATAACATGGTAGGTGCTTAGTAGGGTGAGCACCTTGAAGAAACAACCTCGACTTATCTATGTTTTTACTTTAATTACCTATTATTTATTCAAAATTCACATGCAATGACCTCACATGACAGTTACCTTTTGACTATTAATTTACACACTTCTCTCAGGCTACCATCAGACCTAATTAATACATCAACCCTGAGCTGGCAATGCAGAAAACGAAGTACTGAGGTACGTACATTACACATCCTGCACCATCTATGCTGTATGTCAAATGTAAAGGTGCTTTGGGATGTAATTTGTAAACAAAAGCCAATGGCTTCCATCACAACAGAATGTGAGCGTGTGCTTTTCCTTTTTTCTCACAGGAACATATTGTAAAAAATAACTTGCAAATTCTCTATAGTCACAGCTAAACGTCTTTGCATCTGATAAGGGCAAAGAAAGCAGGGTATGCATTCTTAATAAAGCATTCTAGCGTAGTGTCTAGAATGTTCTAATGCTCACTATAGCTGAGCACTATAGCTGAACACCACAAGCTAATATGAAGCTGGCACTCGGTGAACTGAATACAATATCGACCGGCATTAAACCTTTTAACCTGTATGCAACTTTTATAATTGCAGGTGATGGAAGTACATTTGAAACACATCTCTAAAACGTATTATAATCCACTGGGGTAAAGATATGATGGGAATATAAAGGAATATTCATTCTTGTTAATCATTAATTACAATGTCTGTCAACTTAAATAACCCACAGAACACATAAAATGTTGCTTGTTATTATATTGCCAAATAATTAAATGTCTTAAATCTTGTGTAGATTAGTTTTATAGTCCCAGGGATTTGCTAGTGTCTAATTAAATTCCAATACTGTAGGTCACGGTGAACTAGCCTTTTTTCAGATCTGATTGTGCTGTTTTTTCAACTCGTATGGTCTTTGAACTAATATCTCTTACAGCAAAAAGATCTGAGGCCAGCCTAACTGAGGGCTGTCCCTGAAGGACTGATCCTTCCTTTGGGGCAGAGCTCAGATTAAAGATGGCACAGTACACATCTCTGGATCTGCCTAGCAGCATGACGGTCTAGAGGACTTAGTCCTTACCGGACCCCTTATCAACCAACCAACACGACGGTTAAGCAGATTTACTGTTCTCAAAAATGCAAATTCAGGCAAACTCCAGAAATAGGAGTTCTAGTAAAACATTCTAGCTTCATTGGCTGATTTCTCATACTAACTATATTGAAGACATGTCCAACCAGATCATCAGCAAGGATAAGTCTTCAACATTTACTGCTTGGACATGGACATTTCCTCAATGATGCTACCACATTGTCCATGATGGCATCTCATTATCTACTACGCCTTATCCCTCTGCGCACTGGTCATTAGGATTTTATTAGGGTTGCAATTAACTCATCAAAATATACAAAATCACACAAATCCTTAACATTAATATACGTACAGGTATGGTACAAAGTCAAAACTACATTTTTTTTGATATTATAACAAAAAAAGGCCCAGCACAGGAGCAGTAACCACAATACTGGAACAACAACAACCCCAATACTAGAACAACAACAACCCGAATACTGGAACAACGACAACCCCAAAACTGGAACAACGACAACACCAAAACTGGAACAACAACAGCCCCAATACTGGAACCCAACCACAATACTGGAACAAGAACAACCCCAATACTGGAACAACAACAACAACAACAACCCCAATACTGGAACAACAACAATGCCAATCCTGGAACAACAACCCCAATACTGGAACAACAATAATCCTAAAACTGGAACAACAACAATCCCAATACTGGAACACAGCCTAAATACTGGAAGAACAACAACCCCAATTCTGAAAGAACAACAACCCCAATACTGGAACAACAACAATGCCAATACTGGAACAACAACAACACCAATACTGGAACAACATCCCCAACACGTGCAACAACTACAGCAGAGGATCTGAGCAAATGTCTCCTTAGCCTTCCATGAGCAGTCTTATTTTGACCCACAAGTGGACAGTGGACTATCTCATCCGCCTACCTCAATAGAATTGCCATATGAAAAAGTAAGACAGCTCTTTTTTTCACTGAGCACAAATGCTATAGCTTTGGGGTTGTTGCTCTGTTATACTGTGTACTGTAACTATTTGGCCCACTGTAATCAATAATTAAAAAACACCAATTTATTTTGGTTGTACATTCGATTGCTGTGCTTTTATATGCCTTGGCATGATAGGAACATTTCCCTCAGGGTAGTGTCGTGTATTGGTGTGCTCTTGACTTTCTGACTACAGGACCTCAAATAGATTGTGAACCTAATAATGATCCTACTTGCTCTGCCCTCATAGTTTCTATTTTGACATTTGGCTGAGGAGGACAAACCTTATTGTATAGTAGGCATTTTAGTGGTATGGCTCCCTTAACTTTTTGTCCTTGCTCCTCAAACATACATGTTCAGCCTGTCAGATGTTACAACATGATCAGCTGACATTCAATGTAACCCAGACCAGCAGTTGTAATCTGAGCATGTTGTGCTGACTCATGGATAGGCATTACATTTAAATACTGCCTCGTTCTCTCTGACTGTCTGTCATTGAAGAAATGCTTTAAAGCAGTGAATGGATCAGATTTAGGAAAACAAGAGCAGTCTACCATTCAAGGTCTGGATACAATTATATCTGATACCGCCTGTTACCTGCTGTGGCACATCCTGTGTATGTGGAAGTGGTCGAGCGGGATCAAATCACTTCCCCTCATTACTCCTCCCTCCTGTCCCCTACACACACACTTTTACATTATATTATCCTTGCGGGAACCCTGAAACAAATCATATTTTCTTCTAACCCTAAACCAAACAACCTAACATAATCTTATTGGTACCCCTTAACCTCCTGTAACCTGAACACTAGCACCTATAAGCCCCGTTCGGATCAGTGAAACCAGTGTTCAGAATGCTGCAGCCACAGGATGTGGGTGAATATCAAAACTTCCGTCTAATCTCATACCCACTTTATAAATAAATCATCATAACTGTTAGCAAGTTATCTACAATATCACATCTGGTGGGTAAACTTTAATTGAACCACTCTAAATTATATAATCTAGTTGTCCTGGAACCCTAACTAACCATAGCATTTACACTGCATGCTATCCCTGTTTCTACAACATCTTTTCATGCCAAACATATAGATAATAGTTTCATTTTATGTGGAGAGTATATTCTAAATTGTCAGAGGAGACATTGAGAACATAGTAATATGAAAGTCAGCAGTTTTTGGAAACCAGAGTAACTCCTTTGAGAGAGGGTTAGGTTGCAGTTCCTTCATTTTACCCTTCCCATTACATCTTTGTGTCTGTTATTTCACTTCAACAGAACCTGTGTCAGTGAGAGGGAGAGCAGTCAAATTTGCTAAAATCACTTCCTCTTTTGCCACAGTTTCTGTTCTTCAAATTATTGCAAGACGTCAGTTTCTCTTACGGTGGCAGGAGCTATTTAAAGTCAAACCCCACTCAAAACTGTAGGTAAAGTATTTGAGAGCTGTAGCAAAAAGGTGAAGTACAGTGCAATAAATGAACACAAGATCTTAGTTTCCAGATATTGTATGCAAACACGAAAACGTACACCTGTTAATCTTCCTCATTTAGTTTCCACGGTGTGTACAAATGTTTTACACTCAGTTATTTCAGTAATGATTCACAATGATCCAATTTTAATAACAACAAATCACTTTTGCAAAACACTGCAGCTTAGAGAAAGCATCACGTTTCAAGCTACATCCGTCAAATCATACTTTAGAATGTAACTTTCATATATTGCTTCCTCAAAGTACAATTGTTTCATAAAACAGCCTTAGAAAGCAGTTTTTAAAAAACAAATACATTCATGTTATGTTAGTTAGTACATAACGGTTTTTACATAGACATGAACAAATCTAGGCATGGTGTGAGGCAACAAGTTTTGTAGCCAGTTCCAGAAGCACAGGATATCTAAAGGTTCTGCTCGTCCAGGACACTGGGATTCCCTGAAGACCAGTCTGTAGAGACAACGCAAGAGGAACAGATAGAGTGAAGGCTGTGTAAAACCTCAGAGAGTTCAATCACACACACAGGGCTATATCCGAGGTCAAACTCATTATCCAGGTGGCAACAATTAACTGGAGACCCAGATAAAGCAGGTAAAAATGACAAGAAAGGTCAATGTTCTATTGCTGCTTTTTTATTATGTTGAACACCTTGACTGTATATGTAGTTGTTCATCAGTGGATAAAGATGTATTTATAGAACAAATCATAATTTGGATTAATTATGTTTAAATATCCAATGTGTAGAATGTCCTACAAACTGTACGTGACTATGAAATAATGAGAAATACCAAGAAATACTATGTATGTGATTTTCTGATGTATTCAAGTGACAGTTTTGATCCATGAGCCGAACAGTATCACTGCAAATCTACCTGTGCTCCAAAACAGGCCCCTATGAACGAGGCCCTGCTGGCGGTGCATCCTCCAGAGCGCATGGTTTCCCTGACCGCCTCCTCCAGCTGGCTCAGCGTCAGCACTGCGTGTAGGGCTCCCTGGAACGCACCGGGCAGGGCTGAGGGGAACCAGAACACAACGGATCTTGGGTGTCGGGTGAAAAGTAAGGTGATCGGGAGGAGCTATGACTCATTACTCTCATTAGGGGCTGGCCTGTCACTAACATCTCATAGGATCTTTTGTTCCTCTGTTTTGCTAATGGGTGGACTAAAACTGGGCTGTGGGTTTTCGGTACATGTTAATGGCTGTTAACACTCAAGCACAGTTCTGTTGTACATGTCACCACGCACTAATAGCCCAAAGTAGAGGTCGGAGGCATTCCTCCTAACATGTGCTTTAGCTTCCGCCTAGCAGGAGCTCTTTTCTCCCACTTCAGGAAAGGAAATAAAAGGAGTTACTTACTAATGACCGGATCAAAGGCGAGAGAGAAAGCAGCTCCTTAGTCCCTGGCTAACAACGCTATCGGTAATGGATTTGTTGACTGAGGTGGTCTGGATACACCGTTAACAGACTGAGCGCCTGCTGCGTGCCACAGTTGTACTGGCGACACAGCCACCTTTATGGTGTGCGTATTACCGTCTGTTTGTGTTACGGTGAGACTGAGAGAGTGTTTGCGGGTGTGCGAGAGTGTATGAGAGTGTTTGTGTGGGTGGGACCTACCTCATGTGTTAGTGAACACAGCAGGTATCAGCTCTTGGGAAGTCTTGTCTAAGCTGTCCGTCACCTGACAGATACGTTCTGCGGTATAGAAGGAAATGCAACATGTTACACTTCCCACATGCATTATTTATTACCACAACTGAGCAGAGGGGGAGGCTGGCCTGAGGGCAAAGTAGAATTTCCTTCATTAACATGCCACTCAAGATGTTATGTCCATGTCTATGTACGACTATGGGTTTAGGGGAGACACAAGGTTTGTCAAAGCTTCAATAAAGCAGCAGCCAGGGCCATAGTAGTGAAAGCCAGGCCATAGCAGGCTTGGTTGTCACACATTATTGGGTTGTTTTGTCAGCAATATTGAACAAATTTACACTAGGTTTTAGAAAAGCACTGCCCTACAAAGGCTAACCGCAGTAACTACGCAAAACGTGACACTTAAAATATTTCTTTAAAGATCTTTTAACTGGCCAGCCAAATGAGTTAAAAGTATATAAGTGATATTGCACAAAGTGTACATGTATTCAGGGCTGCTGACAGGAATATGTGGGCCCGGGACAAACTCCACATTTTGGGCCCCCCGCTAAAAAAAATTACTGTGCAAAAACAAAATTTGGGCCCCCCCTCAGGACTGTGCCCAGGACAACATACCCGGTTGTCCCCCCCGTCAGCTGCCCTGCATGTATTCATTAAGTAATTGTTATGCCCAAAAACCACAACTGCTGATTTGACCTAAGTTAGGGTAGGGTTTTCTAAGTTTCTCTCTTTTTCGCAGTTACTGTGATTAGCCTTTGTAGGGCTGTAACAGAGTGGGACTCCTGTTCTTTATGAACTGAGATTGGACTCTACTTATAAGGAGTATTTCTGTTTATGTGTACATTTTGTGTTATACATGCCAGTGCATAGGCACTGTGGTTTTGTTCTGTGTATGTAGCGCCTTCCTCTCTTCCACCTGGTACTGATTGGGGACTGAGCCGGTCTAATCACTAATCATGTTCAGACGGTTCGTTCAGTTCCTATATCAGTCCATGTGGAGGAGATGAGGGCGCGGGTCGTTATTATATTGTCACGTTCGTGGAAGGAGGTCTGAGGTATGGTACAATGATATACAAGTTGTGAGAAGTAAGTCCTTGTTGTTTGAAGTGTTAGGCATACGTTGTACATTGTAGGCAGGTGTGTTTTGTCCGCGTCCACGCCGCGATAGAGCGTATTGGTTAACCATAGCCATTATATAGGCATGTGTGTTTGGTCCGCGTCCACGCCGCGATAGAGCGTGTTTGTTATATATAGCCATATGTACTTATCGTTGTGCTACTCGCTGCAAGCGTACCCTGCAAATGTATAGAGATTGTATCTCCCGGACCTACTACAGTATAGTAAATATAACTAAACCATTCATCTGCCTGTGTCCTCCTCTCTCCACTTCACTACACCCACAGATCGTGACAAGGGCAGAGCAGTGTGTGTGCTTTTTTGTTTGTGGGTGTGCATGAAAGTGTGAAGAATTAAGAAGATTCTCTCTCTCCCAGAATCAAAAATTGTCAAACATGTCAGACGTACTCAGTGCAAGACCATGTAATGCTTTAAATATTAAAGACATTTTGGAAACCCTCCATTGTGACAACCGCCGCCATATTTTAGAATGATAGTTACTGGACATTTGGCACAACTTACAACCTAACGAAGGCTTGCAATAAAGTTCTCTATTCTTCACAAAAAATATTTGTTATGGATACTCCTGTCATTCATCTACTTTTGAAATTGGTTTGTTTAGGTATTGTCCTCCCCAATTTGATGATATCTAATTTGTAATAACCTTTTACCACCTGGCTGGCAGACATGAAGTTGAGGTCAAAATGTGTTCTTATAAAGCTACTCACTCAACCAGACAATCTATACTGGAATCTTTATGCGCCAAAAGTAACGCACTCTCCGAACTTCTACCTTGATTGAGCTGATGGGCTCCAATACAACAATAAAGCCCTAATCCTGGACAGTGCTGTCTAATAGTTGCCCTCTGTGGGCATAATCTGTCAGTCTGATTTGTACCCTGGATTCCAAATGACAGCTAACTCCAAGAGAGTGACTTTATAGCTGCACTATTCAGGGGCCTTGTCATTCAAAGTTTATTTGAAGAAATAATATTAATATTTACTTTAAAAATAACTCTCACCTGTTCTCATGGTGATACTCATAGAATTCTACAAAATTGTTAAAAACAAAACATTCGTACACATGTGTACGTTTCCGGAGACATGAAAATGTAAGCCTTGTGTTGCCAAAGCTGCACACTATTATCCAGTCTCCGCTCTTCTATTGGCTGAATCTCGTACACTATAGTGCACTACAAATTAAGTGCAGTAAAAGCCGAATATGGAGTTACTGGGGATGAAGCCTTAAAAATGCACAAACAGAATAATGTTGTATTTTTGGAGGTTGAAATGGGATTGACGTCTTACCAATTACAGCCTTGTCCAGATCTTGAGGGTTGTTTCTCTGTGGATCGTTGAGCTGAGCCAACACAGAGTCCAGAACATGCGGGTCAGGTCCATTCAGGATGAAATGCTCCAGAAACCTTACAGGAAATATGCTGTGAACTCATCAATTGTACCTACCAACTTCTACTCTAATACAGTTTTGGCGCTAAAGACTGAAACATCTGAGAAGATTGTTCTGATGTGTTTATTGTCTCTATGACTTTTGTGAAACTATTTGCTGCTTGCCCCCACTTTCTCCTAGAATCTCTCTCTTTATATCACCACTCAATAAAAATAATGGCTCCTTTGGCTGTCCCTCTTAGTTCTGAATACAATTGTCAACAATGATAGCATATAGCACAAGCCTGCAAATAGCACATGATGAGTTCAGTCTTTGGGCAGCCCCTCTATAGGCCCTGGTAAATTGACAATGGCAAGTACAAATTTTAACGACTTGGTCTATCTGCATCCATAGCCAATTTTTGTAATGGTGATATGTGTTTTTTATGTAATCGCTATTTTGACTGCCTGTCTGTGTCATGTTTGTTTTTGAAATCCTGCCTAAACATGTAAAGTCCTGCACTACAACACACTGTAAGAAAATATCAGTGAAAAAAAAGGCAATGTTACTGGTATTTTGCTGCCATCACTTTTTCTATTAACTGACATTTCCTTCAAGACAATAACAGTAAATAATAATAACACAGTAGATATTACTTTATAATGGACATCTACTGTGTTTATAAAGTATTTTCTGTTATTGTCTTGAAGCAAATGTTGTTTGATCATACCTGTGAGCCTGTGGAGGGAGGGCTAATGGGCGCTAGGGGCAACACATTAAAGACTCTACATAAATATTCTAATTCTAATTTTTTATAATAATAATATTTATATAATGATAATTAATACAAATGCTTTAGTAATAAATAGTTATGCAAGTTTTTCTTTTATTCTCTATTTTATCAAATTTTACTGTCTTTGATTCCAAATTAATCATGACTTTTTATTCATTTTTATTGTTGTATCACAGGGCACAGCCTGTTTTGATGCGAAAAATATATAAAATCATGAATCGAAAAAAATATAAAGTCATGAGGCCTGTTTTGCATTTAAAGCTGTTATATTTCCTATATGCCTAGCTGCATTCAGTATGAAGGGCACATAATTATTTTACCTGGCTGCAGCCAGAGTAATGGCCACACACATATTGTTATTCTGAGTGACCCGTGTGGCTGTCTCCACCTTCTTCAGCATCTCTGGTCTCCCAACGAACATCGCCACAACAGGAGCAATCTTAGTGACCCCGTCCATCTGGCAGTCTACATCACATCCTGAAATAGGTACCAGTGCACAGGAAAGCCAAAATATTGATTCGTTCCATCATTGATCCCAAATTTCCTCATCTCCTTCTCTAAACTTATTGGAGAAAGGGGAGTTTACTAGGAGGAATGAATGACAGTTTGTGTTCATTCCAGAGAGTTATATTACTGTACCTGTCTCTTCCTTGCCTGCGTCCACATTCCTGATAAAGGCTTTGAGGCTTGCATTCATCCAAGGACCATCAATCGGGAGGACGGATTTAGGACCTGAACAATTATATTGAGAGTAGAGTTTTCACTAACAACATATGTAGCTAAGCAGCTGAATGAACTACAGTGCATATTTGATTAAAAGCCATGGTTCCAGAATATCCTAAGAGGGAAGTGCCACTGTATGAAACATCAGTGAAATCCATAACCGCTGGGAAAACAAGGTCTTCTATTGCTCTATTGCACCAGATGTCTAGTCACAGAGTAGCTTAGTGTGATAATATTTCTTTTGTCATTTGGGCACAGAAAATCTACATATTAAAACACAGGAAATAATTGTTGATTGCTGTCCTACCTCCCTTTGATCTGTATGGGTTATTAAGAGGAAGATCGTAGACCGTTTTTGGGCCAAAGAACTTGTAGAAACGCTTCTTCAAGTCCTCCACGCACACATCTATTAATTACCATAACAGAGAGACATCATTCATGGAGCTGACACAGTAGAACAAAGTCGAGAGGAAATCTAATTTATGGCTGCTGCATTTGATAATTGTCTTATTACACCTTAGTATCTTACCTCCACATTGGCAAAGTGACTCTAGCAGTACATAGGCCTGATCACCATAGCAAGTCTGTTCTCCTGTTTGTCTGCAGTAGAATGGGTTTGCAGACTGTGGACGGAACTCTGGACATGGTTCCACATCTGAAAGAACACTTTTCAGCCGCTCTGGATTGTAGATCCAATGCATGGGCTGGGCTGAGTGAAGTGCACAGAAAATAGAATGTTACTGGACTCATATTAGTCTTGGTTTTATAAAGACCTTTATTTTGTTTTATTATCTAATGTGTTGGTTAAATTGCTTTTTTTGTGCAGGCAGTGTCACATATTCACAGTGAGCTTGAATTCACATTATGTATTCACAAAATATGCAGTCGGTATGCGTAATGTATTATGTTTATTTTGGTTTAATCAGATATAACGACATTGGACACTTTCAAATTCTAAAAGGTTTTTTTTATGACCACTGGACTGAGCCCAGAGCATCCATTGACACCATATACTCTACATGTATGTGTGTAATTCTAGTAGAAAGATAGAGTTCTATAACACCTTGTAAAGAGCTCAAACTAGAAACACCCTTCTATCTTCAATTCCAGACCTGGTTCTTTGCAGATGTCTCATAGTGATTCACCAAGACATTACTTCAGAGCTACATTTAAGACATTATAGTACTGTATTGGGATTTTGCTATTAATTCAAAGATATTTATTAATTCTCCTGAAGTAAAAGTAGTTTACCTGCTGCGTCTGCCACAGCCGCTCCAATAATTGCTCCTATGGCTCTCTCTGACATAGTTAAAGCCATCTGTGTCATAGTCCAAAAGATAAAACACATGCTGTTAAAATTATAAGTTTATATTGATTTTCTTTGCAATTGTACTACATGTCAAAATGTACATTTGGAATTACTGAAATCTAATAAAAATGTTAAAGTACTACCATAAAAAGGTCATAAATACAACATCTATTTATATCAATATTATTACATGCAAATAACTGTTAGATCCCCTGATATGTCATTCATTAGAAGCAAAATGAAACAAAAAAATTATATCTTACAGTTGACTTATTTAGTCTGCAGCATCACATTCATGTTCTTTTGAAAACTTGACTGAAGTGTTTGTCCTCTGACGCTGGGGTACCGCCCAATTATATGGTGTCAGTTATTTACACTGCAATGATGACTCATGAAAAACACCAGCATTTAAGAGGTGAAGACAGACCTGCAGGGGGCATTTTTTGTCTGAAAAGCTAGTATTCCATAGCTCAGGGCAGTGACTTAATGAATGAATGCAATTAGGCTTACCCTCCATTAAATCTGTTAGACATCTGGATCTAGACTGTTACAAAAAACAACATGCTACTACAGTAGGTACCTTTTGTAGCCTTTGTTACTACTGTAGTCACAGGACACTCACACTCTTGAAAGGATAGGATAAAAACAAGCCTGTTTGGGATTGCATGAAAAAATGGGCAAATGTAATGATCAATTGATTATTTCATGCTAGGTTGACCTAGCAGCTGGGTCCATTTCAGTTAAACCATTAGGCCATTTTCAGGGGGTGTGGCTAATTAAGAGCTTGGCCTTTAAATAGAGCGCATCGTCTTCTCTTACTCATTAATTTATCATTTGCATAATTTTTGGTTTCTGCAGTTTAATTTAGCTTTGCTGGACAAAACTCTAAATCAGTTGTGAGTTATCAAATAAGGAATTGTCAAAGCATTTCGTGACAACGGATGTTGTTAAAAGGGCTTTAAAAAATAAATATGATTGAAAAAAAAATTGGAATGATTGATAATAATAGCTATAAATATAATCAAAAACAGGACATTCAACTCTAATTTTTTACCTCCCAATGTATTCTGAACAGCCTTTGGTTTCTAGGCCTCCCTAATGACCTTCACTTCTCAAACATTTCATAAGGTCTGGACGCATATTTGCCCAAGAAGACACATTGACCAGTACATCCTGTGGACCTTAAGGTTTCTGCCTTCTGTGCTGCTCATGGCTCTAGTCAATGACGTGTACATACTGTATAGCCCTCGCCATAGATTGGAATTATGAGAGCTTAGCTGAATATCCATCATATCTGTAATAATTAGTCATTGGTTACCCTAAATCAGTGTTGTTTCAGGACAAAAAGTGACGTCTACATTTTGCAAAAATGCAGTCTCAGCATTACGGTATGATTATTACTAGAGGCAGAACTTTAGCAAAATCATCACTAGGTCGGTTATCAACAATACATTTAGTAGTTTTATAGAAGACATGCCTTTCAAATACTTTTGAGGTACAGAAGTGTGTAAATCCTGACATTGTGAAATGGATGGTTTTTCGGTTAAGGTTACACAACAACTGCATCCCAGCAGTTGGTTAGTCCAGGCCGGCCATTTCATCAACACGTCTTCTTCTCTGTCTCACTCTGCATCTCTCCCACTCTATTACCCTGTTTGTATGCATTTCACTCTGCTGCTTTCCGCCTCGGTTGTTACACAGCTGATACCCTCTGGCTAGTAATGATGAAGCCCTGTGGGTCTTGATCAGAATACCTCCTCCACAGCCTCTCCTGGGTCTCGCAGCCGATCAATTATATGGACGACCCACCTACTGAGAGTGTTACGATTATATCATTCAGAAAACCGACACGTGTAGAAAACAATTAACAAAAACAACGGTCTAGATCACGGGTGACATACTGCAAGCACATTTAGACCATCAGCAATGTTCCACATGTTTGTAAGGTGCATATTTTACACTGATCCGTAGTAGGCTATATTATATATTTTCATTACATACTGACTATAAAATACAAATTATAGTATATATAGAACATGTATTTACACATTTAAAATTGTGTACACAGGATTATACTGTAGGAAATCACACATGGCACAACATGACTCAAAGCATTCTGTTTCTAGCTTCAATTAAACTGCCCACCTGCCAACCAATTGGGCAAAAGCATACAGTACATACAGTACAGTAGATATAATCCATTGTCACAAGATAGTGTCCAGAGGAGGAGAAGGTCTCAATTGCATTACAGACACAATGCCAGTCTGGATAGAAGTGGATACAGTGGGAATGCTATGTCACAGCGGCCGGCAGCTCAAGAGGAATGGGCTTTAGGGCTTTGATCATCTGGCTGCTCAGTGGGGGTATGCCACTATGCCATCCTGTGCCAAGCCTCGGAAATAGCGGCAGGGACTAAGAGGGGAAGCAGAAGAAGCGATAGCTAGAGGACTGTGGCCCAGGCATCAACACACTGTGTTCCCATTCTCTCTCTCTGTTGCTCTCTGTCCCTCGAATCAAGTTTCATTGAATGTTGCCAGGTCAAGCCAAAATGTATAGCCCAATGAATGCTCAAAATAAGTGCAAAATGGCTTAAAACTAGAGCTTTTTTAATGTGTAACATTTTCTTTGGGTCATTTGGCCATCACAGTTTTGTCAAAGTCACTAAAATCCTTACGCTTGCCCATTTTTCATAGACTACTGGGTCAGAGCATCTCCAAAACTACAGCTCTTGTTGTGGGTTCTCATTCGGCAGTAGTCTGTACACAGTAAAAACGGCTGTGTTAAATCAACACCCTATGTGTTAAATTAACACTCTTCAGTGTCAATTTGGACCTATATAAACACTGAGAGTGTTAAAGGAGAATTCCGGGCGATTTCAAAACGTAGCTCTGTTGTTTGCATATCGGAAGTATTGTCAGTAGCGTTAATAACTCAAACAATCTGTATTGCCAAAACCATGTTTACCTTTTTCTCCAGTATACAACCATTACACATTTACGGGGCAAGTTAAAAAATGTGCTTTGAGCCACTAAACATGTTCGAAATGTCATTACTAGTCCATATCCATGTGCAGTTATTCCTTATAGTAAACACAGCAAATTTGAACAAATAAGTTTGTGTACATACCTCTGTTTATTTCCCATTTTCCAGTGTCCAAGTCCACACTAGTCGATTGTCGAAGTCATACAATGCAATATTCCAAAACGTATTTTTTTGCAAAAAAGCGATTTGCTGTGGTTATGTCCAAATAATATGTTGCAAGTCTGCCAGGTAACCTGACACCGCTTCCTTGGCAGCTCACCGACTGTTCTTCTTCTTCTTCTTCTTCTTTGGGGTTTTATGGCGAATCGCACCCACCAAAGGCGCATACACCGCCACCAACAGCACCGACGAGCGAGGCCGGACACGGCCCACCCACGTCACCACCACCCCAACACTCCATGATCCATGACCACCTTAAACCTCTGCTCCCCACCACTCACCGCCGGCCCTTCACCCTCTCCCGAACTACTCTCCACTCCCTCTTTCTTTCGTGCCCGCTTCTTCTTCCGAAGACTTCCCCGTCCCTCCTCAAACCCAATCCCCACACTATCCCCACCCATACTCTCACCTGAGCTCCCCACCATGCCGACCTCACTCACCGCACCGCCGTCGCGACCCGCCACCTCACCGGCAGCTCCACCACACAATAAGTCCTGCGCCAATTGTTCCGCCTTAGCTCACCGACTGAGTCAAGTGTTGCTTAGTTACCTATGCACATGCGCGATAACTCTTGAACTCTTGAACTGTTGGGAGCTGTGAAGGCAATTGTCAGGTTACAGCCGATCAATGTTGTGAAAGTAGTTTATGGATATACCCATGGCAAATTTGTTTTTTTTTGCGGAAAAAATACGTTTTGGAATATTGCATTGTATGACTTTGACAATCGACTAGTGTGGACTTTTCTGGAACATGGGAAATAAACAGAGGTATGTACACAAACTTATTTGTTCAAATTTGCTGTGTTTACTATAAGGAATAACTGCACATGGATATGGACTAGTAATGACATTTCGAACATGTTTAGTGGCTCAAAGCATATTTTTTTAACTTGCCCCGTAAATGCGTAATGGTTGTATACTGGAGCAAAAGGTAAACACGGTTTTGGCAATACAGATTGTTTGAGTTATTAACGCTACTGACAATACTTCCGATATGCAAACAACAGAGCTACGTTTTGAAATCGCCTGGAATTCTCCTTTAATTTAACACTTAGGGTGTTGATTTAACACAGCTGTTTTTACTGTGTACCTAACCAAAGTGTTCCAAGGAAGGAAAAGCGGTGAACCGGCAACAGGGTCATGGGCGGCCAAGGCTCATTGATGCTTTTCGGGACCGAAGGCTGGCCTGTGTGGTCTGATACAACAGATGAGCTACTGTAGCTCAAATTGCTGAAAAAGTGAATGCTAGTTCTCATAGAAAGGTGTCAGAACACACAGTGCATCACAGTTCCATGCGTATGGGGCTGCTGTTTTGGTGGCAAAAGGGGGACCTACACAACAACATAATGTTATGGCTGATCGGTGTAAACCATAATAGAAATGTCTGTGAAATCCATATTGGCATGCCCCCAGATGTTTAGAACGTTGATCGAGCTAACTCTGTCCTCGCTAAAACCTCCTCCAAACATGCTTCCCGGGAGCTGAACCGTTTGATAGGGGAGCAGGAGTAAGGAATGCCTCAATGTTCTGAACTTTCTCCCATGCCAAGTTGCAACACCGATCACCTTCTTGGGCTGGCTGTGGGGCCTGCTATGAGTCGTCTCGAGAACACGTTAAGGAAACTAGGATAGCATGCTAGCAACGTGAGTGTGTGTGTCACAAATACACAGCTAGTAGTGTAGGTAGTTACAGGATAGCATTCATCTCCCGAAATCTCCACCAGAGAAATTCTAGGAATAACTGAGGAAGTCTCAGACGGAACTCGGTATAAAAGTAAATAACATTTAATTCCAGTTAAAAGAGCATAAGAATACAACGCTTCAACCGGACAATGAAATACAAAATACATACCCAAAATAGTTCACGTTCTGAAATCCTCCAGCCCTTCGGCTTAAAAAAAACTACACAGTTATATCCTCTAAAATCAATCTAAAATAACATACAACTATGACAAATAACTTGTCAAGGGGGTTGTGTTTACGATAAAGACTCAACAAGTCTTTTAATTATTAATTAAAACAAAGAGATTTATCCTTTCTGCTTAGGTGCCACCCACTTTCCCGCTGCATAAGACATGGGCATCAGTTCACAGGCTAGAGTTGGAACAAACAGGTTGGTATCAACACATTTATATGATTAGATTATTCACCTAATTATCAGACACCACCCTGGTTGTAACAAAGAAACAGAGTATGACATTTAAATATTCCCCACAGTGGGGAAATAGCATTTGTCTCTCCTAGTAACCCTGTGGAAAATCATATAATCTGTGCAACCTTGTAGTACATGTAATAATAAAAAACTCCCTTTATGGGATGATCAAGAAGAGATCAACTAGGTACAGTATTTGTTGTGTTACATAAGTTGATCTGTTGGTCTTCACCCTTGGGCTTGTCTATGTGGTCCAGTAAGGGGATTTTCCCCTTCCCCCCCTTCACTGAATCTTAATTCCCCTCAGGATTTCCTTTATGTTGAATAAGGTGTGAGAGAGAACCAGCTGTTGAATCTGCCATATTAGGTCCTGTAAACATTATTATTCCACTACACTGTTAAGAATCCCACCAAGGATCTTTGCTCTCGGAGGTGAGTACTGTGGAGTTGTCACCCGTGTCATTGAGGTCTTACAGGTTTTTCTCTGCAGGAAGAGCAGCTTCATCTTTTTGTTGAGTGTGAGGTGGTGGAACGACAGTTACAGACCTCAGATTAGCCCAGCTCCTGTCACTGCAACCACCAATTATCTTCTGAGATTCCACACTTGTTAAGACACTGGCCTATTGAAGAAGAGTTGGATGAGGCAGAGGTACATGTGTTCCTGAATGTTGCCTTCTTGTAAAAAAATGAACTTAATATGACTTTTCTTATTGATAAAGTAATCTGACCTCAGAGACAACTAGAAAGACCAGCTCCTTACTGTGTTTATATACTTTATTCTAAATGTTTCTGTATTACTGTATAATATATTTTCATGATGTGATGCCTGTCAAAAAGAATACATTTCCCCTTTCAATGTGTATATTTTAGATATAAAAATGCAATAGCAAATTAATGAATAACTTCATTATCTCTAATGCATTACTTCTGTATGTATTCACAGTCAATACTAATACATCTGATAATCATTCAAGCCATTCACCTCATTGTGTAGCTCAGTGTCCATCTGTAGTTTGTGATGGTGTGCAAAACCTGTCATATTGACATGGTAAGTGGTAAATGGACTACATTTATTTATAGCTTTTTCTAAACAACAATGGCGTTTACAGTGCGTTTACCAAAGCGTTTACAGTGCCTCATATTCACCACTTCATTCACTCATTTATACACCAATGGCGGCTATGCTACAGCCGAAGTCTTCAGCAGCTATGCTACAGCCAGAACCTTTAGCAGCTACACTAGCACTTTAGCTGCTACCTACTGCAGCTGCTAACCTACCAGTGCCTGCTGCTGCTACACTACCAGTGGTACCTGCTCACGGACACCTCTACACTTGGTCAGGAGGACCCGGGGATCGAACCACTAACCTTCCGGTTGCTAGACAACCTACTTGACCCACTGAGCCACTGTCGCCCCATCACAGAAATACCTTTAAGTGAACAGATCCTCAGGCAGGTTGTCTTTGTAGATAAACATTTGAGCAATGGAACAGTGTGATGGAGGTGTGATGTATAAATACGTCCTATTGAGTGCAGTCTTACTGCCTGCATCCATTTGTACTGGTAGTAGTGTATGAAAGCTCAAAAAGCTGAACTGTCTTGGCAGTTAGGGCTTTTGTAAATTGCTATGTATTAAAATCTCTAGTAAATGATTTACTATTATGTTATTTAGTTTCAATATGGCCTGCAGCTTACTAAGATGTATTTTAGCTCAGGCGTGTAAAAAGATAATGCATCCTTAACAGTAATAGTTGCACACCAGCTTTTGTTTACAAGAAAGTCACACCCCTTCCTCTTTCTTACCAAAATGTGTCTTCTGGTCCCTGCAGAATAAAAGACATGTATGTTAATATTTAAATCCTGATATATGAGACTTTTCTTTGACCAACATGTATTTCCTTCTCCAACACTGCTGAATGGCACCTTATTTGGTATATAGTGCCTATTTTATCACCAGTAGTTCACTACATATGCAATTTGGGACAGTGGTTGAATATCTGCCACCTCTTCAGTCGTACTGCTTATCTGCTCTAGCCTTGGCATCCAGAACACACCATGCCACTTTTTGACGGCCATGCCAGCTGCCTACTGTTCAGTTACTCAACTCCCAGTCCTCCATATCCTATTCATTTCATCAGAGGGCAGAGAGAGCAACTTACAAAGAGCTTATCTCATGTATTTCTGTCTGTCTGGTAGAGATAATATTTGTTAACAGAAAATGTATATCACTGAATAAGAGACCAGTGTTGAGTGTATGTCTGAACTTTACACACTGGAGTTAGAAAGAGTTGGACCTAAATGAAATTCAATTCATGGCTTTGCATATTTTATCACAGTATAGTTTTTTTTGTTTTAGGCTTAAAGCTCAAGAGAACATTCTACTCATTGTCTCTTGGTGACTACTGACAAAGATTTGGTTTGAAGTGCACTAACTTGGCTTGAAAACACAATACTATATCTAATAAAACAACAAGGATCTCAGCTGGTGTTTTGTCATTGTTTTGATATCACCAAAGTGATCATCGGTACAGAGGAGGTACCGTAGCTAGATTGATAAGGGAACGCCAATGTCGCCTAGCTAACCTTGACCTTTGTTTGCTATCTAATGACGTTGTAATTAATCTTAATTAAATTTGTTGACATGAACATTATTGAAACAATCTTTTCTATTAGAAATATGAATATTTCCAAAATCCACATATTATATAATGATCGAGCCCCTGCTTAAAGTAATTTTCAGTTAGCAATGTAATTCCATGTTTAAATTCGGTGGTTTTGATGACATGTGGCAAAATCATACCTGAAATGCTAAATTTTTAAGGACACTTTTCTTTTAGCGTAATACTGCCACTTTATAAACCAGTGGCCAAAATCGTGGACTGCATTTTTAAGTCTGTAGAATGTTGATAATGATCACAACTGTGTGATAGTGGTGCCTTCTCATTGTATTAACCCCATTGTTAACCCCATTGTACAATGTTAACCCCATTGTACAATTCATTGTAAAATTAACCCCATTGTACAATGTTAACCCCATTGTACAATTCATTGTAAAATTAACGCCATTGTACAATGTTAATTCCATTGTACAATTCATCGTAAAATTAACCCCATTGTACAATGAAAGCAGTAAAATCTGGTACCTAGTAGTCTTAACAAACACATTTCCTCATAACAGCCTATTCATAATCAATGAGTAACAGTGCAATTGTTTGTCAGATTTGGGACTTGTGTTTAAGTGTAATTAGAACATTGAGTATAAATTCTTAAAAATGAATTTTTATTATATTCCAAGCTAAAATGCTTCTAGTCACAATAGCAAATATACTGTACCATTACATCAAACATTGCAGGTCCAGTGAATGATTTGGCAAAAAGAAAAGAAAATACAGAGAGGTGGGGACTAAAAGAGCCATAGAGAGAAAGAGTGAGAGGGTGGACGAGTGAGAAGAGAGAGAGTGTGAGAGCGATGACTCCCAGAGTTCATTGTGACAGCAGGAACAGAGCAGGGACAGGATATCCATGACATTGGGCCTCTGAGCCTTTGCCATTTCAGTCTTATGTGAGGAACGCCATATAATTTCCAATGCCTCCCCTTCTCACTATGTCACACATACAGTATTTACTACTGGAGCATTGGGCAGACTGGATCCCGACTCTAAGGCTTGGTTTCCCTGTTTCACTAGATGTTAAAATAAAGAACTGGTCAGACTAAAACAATTATTACAGGAGAATTTAATTTGATATGTAATGGTAGCTTGTACCTTTAGGTGTAGAGTGGTGGACTGACAAAAGCATACTACCCTACTAATAAACCCCATAACTATTGTCTAGACTTTGAACTTCCCCTAGTAAAATTAATCCTTCAGTACATCACATTAAACCACTCTTTGGAAGTAAATCATACTTTTATTAATAGAGAACATGTTACAGTGTGCAATCTGAACTAACAGCACTGATATTAATTCTAAAATTTGGTGTGATTAATTTGTCCTGAATGCATGTAACTGTGCATTAGATGTGATACATTTGATCTGTTTTGGATATCCTTCCCCATAACCTAATTATATTTGTTTTGCAGCAGCATCAGGCAAAATATATTCTTAAGGATAATATATAAACTCACCGGCCATTTTGATAAGTAATGTCCAATTACTCGTTAATGCAACTACCTAATCAGCCAATCATGTGGCAGCAAGTCAATGCATTTAAGCATGTAGACATGGTCAATATGATCTGGTGAAGTTCAAACCAAGCATCAAAATTGATGAAAAAATTTGATTTAATTAACTTTGAACGTGGCATGGTTGATGGTGACAGACGGGCTGGTTTGAGTATTTCAGAAAGTGCTGATCTACTGGGATTTTCCACACAACCATCACTAGGGTTTACAGAGAAATGTCTGATAGAGAGAAAATATCCATTGAGCGGCAGTTCTCTGGGCAAAAATGCCTTGTTGATGGCAGAGGTCCAAGGAGAATGGGCAGACTGGTTCGAGCTGATAGAAAGGCGACAGTAACTCAAATAACTACAAGTTACAAATCAAGGTATGTAGAAGAGCATTTCTGAATGCACGTTGAACATCGAAGGAGATTGAAGACCACACCGGGTGCCTATCCTGTCAGCTAACAACAGGAAACTGAGGCTACAATTTACATGTGCCCACCAAAATTTGAGAATAGATTATTGGAAATATGTTCCCTGCACCGATAAGTCACGATTTCTGCTGCCACATTCAGATGGCACTGTAGGATCAGAATTTGTTGTAAACAACATTTTAGCATTGATCCATTTTGCCTTGTATCAATGGTTCACGCTGGTGGGGGTGTAATGGTGTGGGGGGTATTATCTTGGCACAAATTGGGCCCCTTACACACAGAATAAAAAAGGTGCTAACTGGAACCAAAAATGGTTCTTTGGAATGATGCCATAGTGGAACCATTTTTAGTTCCACAAAAAACTTTTAACAAGAGAACCAATTGAGTAAATTGAGTAATCTGTAGATTAATCAATAGTGAAAGTAATTGTTTGTTGCAACCATAACATTATGCTTTTAGGCTTCCAAGAACCTTTAGTACTTCAAAGAAGCATATAAAATGCTTGAAGAACCATTCGCTACATAAATAGGTTCTTCAATTGGTGATGGCTCTATGAAGAACCATAGAGTCCTTTGAAGAACCGTTAAATAACTTTTTATTTCTGTGTGTACCTGAGTATTGTCGCTGACCAAGTTTCTCTCTTTATGACCACAGTGTACCTATCTTCTAATGGCTACTTCCAGCAGGGTAACATGCCATGTCACAAAGATCATGTCACTTAAAACTGGTTTCTTGAACATGATAATTGAGTTCACTGTACTGAAATTGCCTTCATAGTCAACAGATCTCAATCCAATATTTATGATGTGGTGGAACAGGAGATTAGCATCATGGATATGCAGCCAACACATCTGCAGGAACTGCTTGATGCAATATTGTCAATATTGATCAACATCTCTGAGGAATATTTCAAGCATTTTGTTGAATCTATACCACAAAGTATTAAGGCAGTTCTGAAGGCAAAAGGGGGTCCAACCTGGTACTGCAAGGTGTACAGTATCTAACTGGCCTTTGAGTGTATATTTTAGAGAATATTAAAATAGATTATCATTCCTACATTAACCAATTAGGCGTTGATAAAGATACATTAAATTCCCATCAATTTTAATAACTTGCAACAACTGATACATTTGCATTTCTAACAGTGTCACTCAAATCAGTACATTTAAATGACAATACCATTTATATTTGTAGTATATAATGACATGGGTGTTAGTGGAATTTCATTTGTCATTATGAAGTAGTAGCCTACTAATATCGTATTCATAACCTGCCTAAAAGCGTACTGCTTCTACTTCTGTATTTTTTATTAGATTCCAAAATCATTTCCAAACCACACATTGTATTCTAATATCTTTACTAATTTATGTTAAAACGAGGTGATACAATTATAATTTATATACGGTAAAGTTATATAAACAACGGAACATTTGAGTGGTAATAAGCGGAAGATGAGGCGGGGGTAGAAGTCCCATGGAACGAGAATTCGAGCGAGCGAGAGAGAAGAGATAGGATAGCGAGAGCGCGCTCACGGCTGCCCTACTATCAGCTGTGGTCCGGTAGGCTACAGTCCTCAATGGACATTACCTACGTAGCCTACACTAGCTTAACCTCTTCCCATTTATCTTCATTTCTGATTTGATACGGAGGGAAGTAGAATTAAATTCGGCTACATAGTTTCGATTTCATCGTGTATGTCAGAATGAACATGGAGAAAACGCTGTATTAGCGCGCACTATTGATTAGACTCCAATAGGATTCCTCAGACACGATTTGTTTGATCTCAATCCTAAAGGAGTCAAAATGATGGAGTACTGGAGGCAGTGTGCGTTGTGGCTGATCAACTGCAAGGTGCTCCCACCTAACCACCGGGTGACATGGGAGTCGGCCCAGGTTTTCGACCTGGCTCAGACCCTCCGAGATGGAGTGCTTCTGTGTCAACTATTAAACAACCTCCGACCGCAGTCCATCAACCTTAAAGAGATCAACCTCAGGCCACAGATGTCTCAGGTAAGATTAGTAACTTCTTTACATTAACAGAGAAAAAGTTAAACGCATCAAATTCTATCGGATATATGCTCTAATCTTCACAAACTCTGCATAGAGGGATAACCTGTTGGGTGTTCGAATCACATTAGGTTAACTCACATAACTTAAGAATTTGCAATCTTTTTCATATGCCCTACAGTGTAATTTATTTACTGACAACGGCAGAAGTCCTTTTAATTTGATAACTCAAGCAAAGCTCTACGCTTGGACCATGGAGTCGACCCTGTCTGCCCGTCATGTCAATTCAAAGTGTATAGGCATAATTTAATAAAGAGTATCTTTATTCACAAACACAGTACATAAAATATCTTATCTAAAAATGATTTCAAAGTAAATTATTAGGCCTGCACCATGATTAAATAAACAAATAAATAAATAGTCCAATGAATGGGCCTAAGACTGAAATAATTTGTGTGCCAATGATTTTGATACATTTCCCTCTGACTGTGTCTTACATGTTTGGTCTACTAGCTTTCTTAATTTTATAATGTTTTTATATCCACGGTATGTTCTTTTTACTATACAGACAGAAAGACAGGCAGACAGACAGCATTACTGTCAAGTAGAGTGACTACCATGTGTGTTTGGTTATTAAAAACAGAGTATCCTGCCTCCTGCCACGTATCCACGCCCTCTCCTGGTTGTCAGCTACCATCTGCTCTGGTCCTGGCCTGCACCAAGCCTGTCACAGACTGGTTTGGCCCTGGGCTGGCCAGATGACAATTTGCCTTCACCTCACTATTAAATCTGTGTTTTGGCTGAATGGCAACTTTCAGGGGAAAGAAGGAACAGTGACTAGTGTGCTTAGTCTGAATCAACCTTTCGTGCACCTGACGGCCAAACACAAACACACG